>WNWK01001669.1:122500-152500 GCA_009830355.1 Cherax destructor | reverse complement strand
CCCCACCCCACAAAAGACCTCTCCATCCCACAAAACACCTCCCCACCTCACAAAAAGCCTCCCCACCCCACAAAAAAAGCAAATCCCTCGGAAAATACATTACTTCTTTAAAAGAAGCTTGATCCTCATCCTTCACATCAGAGTCACTGGTGGTGGAGGCCCTGGGGACCTCCACCACCAGTGAGGCCGTGTGATGAGCAGTGACGAGCTTGCAATATGAGCAGTGACGAGCTTGCAATATGATCAGTGACGAGCTTGCAACTTGAACAGTGTGGACCTCGCAACTTGAACAGTGTGGACCTCGCAACTTGAACAGTGTATACCTCGCAACTTGAACAGTGTGGACCTCGCAACTTGAACAGTGTGGACCTCGCAACTTGAACAGTGTGGACCTCGCAACTTGAACAGTGTGGACCTCGCAACTTGAACAGTGAGGACCTCGCAACTTGGGCTCTTCTTGCAACTTGATGTGAAGATTTTTAAAACACATTTTTAGCTTCATAAAATGAGTGAATAACAGCTGTCTGTGATCTTCCTACCCTCCCCCCCCCACGCATCTTACGCTGTCAGGGAAGAGGGGAGGGTTGCTCTGATATTGAAGTGATCTTGATTCAGTGCAGTGGAGCTACTCTCCCTGTGAAACAGGTGGGTAGGCCTAGTGTCTACATTTTGGCCTACCCCACCCGTTTCTCATCCCCCATGAAACAATGATTATCCCCATTGTCCTAGCCTATGTTACACCTAGGCTAGGTCTAGGCTAGGCCTAGGCTAGGACCGGGTCGCAGGGGCGGTAACGTTTAGGATCGATTAGGTAACCTAGCGTCTTCCCTGATCCTAACCCCACCACCACCACGTCCCTGATCCTAACCCCACCACCACCACGTCCCTGATCCTTATCTCGCCACACCCTCCCCAAAACTGCTCCCTCAGCTGAAGTCCCAGCGAAAGAGTAAGGGAGGAAGGTATGAGGGAGAGAGGGAAGGAAGGTGGGAGGGAGAGAGGGAAGGAAGGTGGAAGAGAGGGAGTGGGAGGAGAATGATTGATAGATTTATTAATTGGTAATCTTTAGTGTATTGAGGGAGTGAGGGAAGGAGGGAGGGAGAGAAGGAGGGAGTGAGAGGAGGAAAATGAAAGGTGAGGAAATAGTTTTTAGAAATGTCGGAAGAAGTAGCAAGAAAGAAGAGAAAGGGTTAAAAGCAAGACTCTTACCATGAAGAGAGAGTGACAGTTAAGAAAGGACTGAAGGAGGGAAGATTGTAAAGACGGAGGGTGATACTGTGAGAGAATAAGATTTAGGAGAAAAAGGGAGGGGGGGAGTATAGATGAGAAAAAAAGGGAGGATGGAAGGAAGATAGATGTAGAATGTTAAATGAGGAAAGAAGGAATGAGAGTAAATAAATAACACAGAAAGGAAAGGATGGACGGGAAAAGACAGAAGAACTGAGGAGAGGAGAGACAGAGCTTGAAAGTAACGAAAGGACGGAGTAACAAATAAGGGAAAGAAATAAGCAAGATGAGGAACCAGAATAATTTTTATCTAAACTTATCTAAACTAGAAGATAGGAGGTGTGAAATGAGGGGAAGGGGGTGATGGCAGGGGGTAGATAGGAGGGGGAAGGAGGTGGGAGAGTGAAATGAAGAGCGGGGGAGATAGGAGAGGAAGGACGTGGGAGGGGGAGGAGTTAGGAGAGGGTAGATGGAGGTCTGAGATGAGGGGAGGGAGGAGGACTTAAGGGGAAAGGGGAATGAAAAAAATACAGCTCGAGGGGGAAAAAAATCCTATGCATTCAAAAACTCTGAAAGAAAAGAAAATGCGGCAGAACTAAGGAAAAGAGATTTCAAGTTTGGAAATTAGGAGCAAAAAAAATCAGGAAATAAGAAAGAAATAGGGAAGTAAGATTAAACAGGAGCGATTTTTTTTTTTTTTTTTTAGTTGATATCTGCTGCAGCTCGAGTCGGATCAAATCCATGAAAGGAATTCGAGGAAAATTGGTAAGTAGAAGTTGAATTCTGGTGACGATGAGTCGAGGACCAACACTTTGCAAATCAAGTGGATATGTTGCAGCACTCAAGTGGTAGGAAATACACTTCTCCACTTTGTGAGTCGAGTGTGTGTGTGGGGAGGGTGGGTATTAAACCATAGTTTCAAAGTACATCAAAAAGGCTTGAAGAAAAAATATTTTGGATTTTCCCTTGAAGTCTTTTCGAAGTAGATCAAAGGAAAAATATTTGGAGTTTCCCATGAAGTTGAGTCAACATAATATACTATATAATAAAGTAGTACTATTCCACAAAGCCAGAGACGGCACCTAAATATGGGCACACAGTAGACATTGTTTACCATACTCGTGTGTTAGGACGAAATAAAACAACTGGGTCACAAACCTGGTGCTCCTGGATATTGGAAACAACGTCTAGTGTCAACTGGGCCCCCATACTTATATGGGTTTTGGCTGTGTGGTATAGGATATTTTGAAGCAGAATGCTCAGGTTCGAGTCTTGCCTTGTACTAACATAACTTGTTTGCATATATATTATACATACATACATATATATATGCAAAAAGATCACAGTAAACAGGTGATATCAAAATATGCAAGACAACCACTATGAAAAAATAGAGGAATTCCAAGCGCTTTCGTGACTACTCACATTATCAAGGAACTATAAAAATTGACTGCATATATATATATATATATATATATATATATATATATATATATATATATATATATATATATATATATATATATATATATATATATGGTCAGTTAGCAAGAACTCACTTAAAATTAAGTCCTTTTTAAAAAAAATTCTTATTCGTTTAAATACATACTTCTTTCATTTATGTTAATGAAAAAATTAATAATTTTATACCAAGAGAACCTTAGAAAACTTACCTAACCTTATTATAACAAGCGTAATTTAATTTAGCCTAATCCAACTAAATATATTTTAGATAAATTTACAATAATTTAACAATAAACACAGTGAATTTTTTTTTTTCGGTAGGTTCACAATGATTTTTGCGAAATTATTGCATACACAAATTTTTTTCATGCCTTATTCGGCAAGAAGAGCATTGCTATTTAATCCAAAATCGCAAGTTTTACCTATTCGGCACGACATATATATGTATATCGTACCGAAAAATAATATTTAACTTTTATTTCCAGGTGTAGTCGTCTCTTAATATTTTTTAGCTGAAAAGATCATAGTCCTGAGCTAAGAGAGTCGATGAACAGAGAGAATACAATTCTGAGAGAGAGAGAGAGAAGAGAGAGAGAGAGAGAGAGAGAGAGAGAGAGAGAGAGAGAGAGAGAGAGAGAGAGAGAGAGAAATGAGAAAATACTTTCCTTTTCCAGCTAATTTCTTTGTCGATGAAGACTCAGATGTTTAATTTGCCAAAGTGGAAGAATGTCTTGAATTAAGAGAGAAAGAGAGAGAGAGGAAGAGAGAGAGGAAGGGAGGGAGGGAGAGAGAGAGAGAGAGAGAGAGAGAGAGAGAGAGAGAGAGAGAGAGACGGGGGGAGAGGGGAAGGGATAATGAGGGAAGGAGAGGTCGCAGGTGGCGAGAGACACAGGCCAATCACACTGGGTAATCCTACATTGTTGGGGGTCACACACTCAAGTGTGACCCCCTCCTCCAATGTCACTTGATCCCCCCATGTTAAGGGGAAAGGAGAATGATGGGGAGGGGAAGAGGAGCGTAGGGGAGGAGGGAAATTGAATTGGGGAATGGGGGTTGTGTTTTTTTTTTTTTTGAGGTTATTGAAGAGGAAAAGGCTTAGTGGGATGGGGGAATTAAAGAGGACGGGGCTAAGTGAAGGGGACTTAAGGAGAATGGGGTTAAAGAAGAGATTAAAGAGGAGGAGGAGTTGAGGAGAGTGGTTAAAGGGGTAGATATATAGTTTAGGGAAGGGGTTAATGGGGAGGGTGGCTGAAGATGATTAATGGGGAGGGGGTGATTATTTTAATAAAAAATGGGTACATCAGCAGCGTGATGCTACAAGTGAGGGTTACATAGTGGCAACACCCACAGCGTGCTTGATCTACATGATAGTTACATAGTGGAAATGAGCAATAGTTATGAGTTTTCCCTGTCATTTTCCATCACAGGGGAGAGGGGAGGGGAGAATTGAAATAGTGGGACAAGGAGAGAGGAGAGAAGCAGGAGACGAAGGGTGGGGGAGGGAGAGGAACGAGGATGCAGGTGAGGAGAGTGGGAGGGGGTGACAGGGGCTAGACGTGATTAACGTGCGAGGTGAGAGGTTAGGTAAGGTAAAGAGGGGGTAGGGGTGAAAGGTTAATAGACGGGGGGTATGAAATGAGACAGGATGGGGAGATGAGAGGGGTGAAAGGTGAGGAGAGGAGCGGGTAGAGATGAGACGAAAGAGGACAAGGGAGGGAAATGAAGATGAGGAGAGGAAGGTAGTGCGAGATGAGGGAGATGATGGGAGATGAATACTGCACATAAAAAAATCGAACAGTACATGAAAAAGGCCTTAACAGTACGAGCTGCTATACAAATTTTCAATACATATTGTCCATGGGGAAGTGGAAAAGAATCTTTCCTCCGTAAGCCATGCGTGTCGTATGAGGCGACTAAGATGCCGGGAGCAATGGGCTAGTAACCCCTTCTCCTGTACAAATCTACTAAAAACGAGAAGAAGAAAAACTTTATAAAATTGGGTTGTCTGAATGTGCGTGGATGTAGTGCGGATGATAAGAAAGAGATGATTGCCGATGTTATGAATGAAAAGAAGTTGGATGTCCTGGCCCTAAGCGAAACAAAGCTGAAGGGGGTAGGCGAGTTTCAGTGGGGAGAAATAAATGGGATTAAGTCAGGAGTATCTGAGAGAGTTAGAGCTAAGGAAGGGGTAGCAATAATGTTGAAGGATCAGTTATGGAAGGAAAAGAGGGAATATGAATGTGTAAATTCAAGGATTATGTGGATTAAAATAAGGGTCGGATGCGAAAAGTGGGTCATAATAAGCGTGTATGCACCTGGAGAAGAGAGGAGTGTAGAGGAGAGAGAGAGATTTTGGGAGATGTTAAGCGAATGTATAGGAACTTTTGAACCAAATGAGAGAGTAATTGTGGTAGGGGACCTAAATGCTAAAGTGGGAGAAACATGCAGAGAGGGTGTAGTAGGTAAGTTTGGGGTGCCAGGTGTAAATGATAATGGGAGCCCTTTGATTGAACTTTGTATAGAAAGGGTTTAGTTATAGGTAATACATATTTTAAGAAAAAGAGGATAAATAAGTATACAAGATATGATGTAGGGCGTAATGACAGTAGTTTGTTGGACTATGTATTGGTAGATAAAAGACTGTTGAGTAGACTTCAGGATGTACATGTTTATAGAGGGGCCACAGATATATCAGATCACTTTTTAGTTATAGCTACAGTGGGAGTAAAAGGTAGATGGGATACAAGGAAAATAGAATCAGTAAGTAAAAGAGAGGTGAAGGTTTATAAACTAAAAGAGGAGGCAGTTAGGGTAAGATATAAACAACTATTGGAGGATAGATGGGCTAGTGAGAGTGTAGGCAATGGGGTCGAAAATGTATGGGGTAGATTTAAAAATGTAGTGTTAGAGTGTTCAGCAGAAGTTTGTGGTTACAGGCGAGTGGGTGCGGGAGGAAGAGGAGCGATTGGTGGAATGATGATGTAAAGAGAGTAGTAAGGAGAAAAAGTTAGCATATGAGAGGTTTTTACAAAGTAGAAGTGATGCAAGGAGGGAAGAGTATATGGAGAGAAAAAGAGAGGTTAAAAGAGTGGTGAAGCAATGTAAAAGAGAGCAGATGAGAGAGTGGGTGAGATGTTATCAGCAAATTTTGTTGAAAATAAGAAAAAGTTTTGGAATGAGATTAATAAGTTGAGGAAGCCTAGAGAACAAATGGATTTGACAGTTAAAAATAGGAGAGGAGAGTTATTAAATGGAGAGTTAGAGGTATCGGGAAGATGGAGAGAATATTTTGAGGATTTGTTAAATGTTGATGAAGACAGGAAGCTGTGATTTCGTGTGTAGGGCAAGGAGGAATAACATCTTGTAGGAGTGTGGAAGAGCCAGTTGTGGGTGTAGGGGAAGTTCGTGAGGCAGTGGGTAGAATGAAAGGGGTAAGGCAGCTGGGATTGATGGGATAAAGATAGAAATGTTAAAAGCAGGTGGGGATATAATTTTGGAGTGGTTGGTGCTATTATTTAATAAATGTATGGAAGAGGGTAAGGTACCTAGGGATTGGCAGAGAGCGTGTATTGTTCCTTTGTATAAAGGCAAAGGGGACAAAAGAGAGTGCAAAAATTATAGGGGAATAAGTCTGTTGAGTGTACCTGGTAAAGTGTATGGTAGAGTTATTATTGAAAGAATTAAGAGTAAAACAGAAAGCAGGATAGCAGATGAACAAGGGGGCTTTAGGAAAGGTAGGGGGTGTGTAGACCAAGTGTTTACAGTGAAACATATAGGTGAACAGTATTTGGATAAGGGTAAAGATGTTTTTGTGGCATTTATGGATTTGGAAAAGGCGTATGATAGGGTAGATAGGGGGCAATGTGGCAGATGTTGCAGGTGTATGGAATAGGAGGAAGGTTACTGAAAGCAGTGAAGAGTTTTTATGAGGATAGTGAGGCTCAAGTTAGAGTGTGTAGGAGGGAAGGGGACTATTTCCCAGTAAAAGTGGGCCTTAGACAAGGATGTGTGATGTCACCGTGGTTGTTCAATATATTTATAGATGTCTTGGCAAGATGTGTTGGGCTAAAAGATAAAGAAGCAAATACAAAGTGGGAGTTGTCACAGTTGCTTTTTGCTGATGACACTGTGCTTTTGGGAGATTTCTGAAGAGAAGTTGCAGAGGTTGGTGGATGAATTTGGTAGGGTGTGTAAAAGAAGAAAATTGAAAGTGAATATAGGAAAGAGTAAGGTGATGAGGATAACAAAAAGAATAGGTGACGAAAGATTGGATATCAGATTGGAGGGAGAGAGTATGGAGGAGGTGAATGTATTCAGATATTTGGGAGTGGACATGTCGGCGGATGGGTCTATGAAGGATGAGGTGAATCATAGAATTGATGAGGAGAAAAGGGTGAGTGGAGCACTTCGGAGTCTGTGGAGACAAAGAACCTTGTCCATGGAAGTAAAGAGGGGAATATATGAGAGTATAGTTATACCAACGCTCTTATATGGGTGTGAAGCATGGGTGATGAATGTTGCAACGAGGAGAAGGCTGGAGGCAGTGGAGATGTCATGTCTGAGGTCAATGTGTGGTGTGAATATAATGCAGAGAATTCGGAGTTTGGAAATTAGGAGGAGGTGCGGATTACCAAAACGATTGTCCAGAGAGCTGAGGAGGGGTTGTTGAGGTGGTTTGGACATGTAGAGAGAATGGAACGAGACAGAGTGACTTCGAGAGTGTATAAATCTGTAGTGGAGGGAAGGCGGGGTAGGGGTCGGCCTAGGAAAGGTTGGAGGGAGGGTAAAGGAAGTTTTGTGTACGAGGGCTTGGACTTCCAGCAAGCATGTGTGAGCGTATTTGATAGGAGTGAATGGAGGCATATGGTTTTTAATACTTGACGTGCTGTTGGAGTGTGAGCAAAGTAACATTTATGAAGGGATTCAGGGAAACCGGCAGGCCGGACTTGAGTTCTGGAGATGGGAAGTACAGTGCCGGCACTCTGAAGGAGGGGTGTTAATGTTGCAGTTTTATAACTGTAGTGTAAAGCACCCTTCTGGCAAGACAGTGATGGAGTGAATGATGATGAAAGTTTTTCTTTTTCGGGCCACCCTGCCTTGGTGGGAATCGGCTGATGTGTTAATAAAAAATAAAAAATTTCAAACGCATTTAGGGAAAAAAAATTTCTACACAAAAAGCTTCATAAGAAAATTGACTGGTATTGTATTAATACATTAATGGTATATAGTTATCCCGGGATAACCCAATTATACAAAAAAATACAATAATACAATGTAATATATGCTGTAGGTTCCATTGGATAACCCAATTACACAGAAATACAATACAATAATACAATGTAGAATAACCCATTTATAACCCAAGTATACAAAAAATATGATGGAATATAAAAATAATACAATACAATAATACAGTAATACAAGAATGGTATAGTTACCATAGGATAAACCAGTTATGCAAAAATACAGTAACAATAAAATAACACATAAATACAAGAATGGTATATATAGTTATAATTGGATAACCCAATAAATCTATATTGGTATGTAATAAATCAATGGATTTGAGAACTAGATCACTGACCCATTAGACCTATGGAGCTTAATACCCATAAAACCAATAGATTAGACCAATTAACCACTATACTAATACACCATTAGACCAGTGTTTTACTAAACCAATAAACCATTGGACTAATGGACCACTAAACCAACAGGCCAATGGACCATTAGACAAAAGGTCCACGAGAAAAAAAATGGAGCACTACTTAAGTGATAAAGTGTAATAACGACGACGTAAACTAGTGGATAAAAATAATAAATGATAAGTGGGTAAGTGGTGTACGAAACTTCAACAAACCAAGGTGACGGTGATCGTAAACACACATGATATATTCTCTATTATAAATATATATATTTAAATGGATGTGTATTGTTATTGTCGAACATTAAACATGGGGGATTAAAGTACAGTGTTCAAAATATATATTTCATTTCCCCATCCCATCCTCTTTCTCATAATAATAATATATATATATATATATATATATATATATATATATATATATATATGAATAAGATCGGTAACAGGTGATATAATATCAAGAAAACCACTATGAAAAATAAGGAATTCAAGGCTGGGATACTCATTTATCAAGGAACTATAAAACATGACAAGAGGCTATATGACAACTCACTAATCAATACATAACAAAATAACCTCATGTGATTGTTTGTGATACATATATATATACATATATAAAATACATTATATCATATATATATATATATATATATATATATATATATATATATAATATATATATATATATATATATATATATATATATATATATATATATATATAAATTGTTTTCTTTAAGATTCAAGTAAGATTCATTTCAAATCTTAAAATATGATATACCTGAGAGAGTTCCAGGGTTAACGGCCCGATTGACCAGGAATCATGTGATCAGGCCTGATCAACCAGGCTGTTACTACTCCATCATTTAATTTGTAGACAATGAAAAATTGGAAACATTAATGATATGAGTAAAGCGAAATAACAAACATTTACTCACATTGCATTTTAAGGGAAAATCGATCGAAATCATAAATGAAATGAAATATAGTGGTTGTCTTGCATATATATATATATATATATATATATATATATATATATATATATATATATATATATATATATATATATATATATATATATATATATATATATATATATATATATATATATATATATATATATATATATATATATATATGAAACTTGTTTTCTTTTAAGATTCAGAGTAAGATTCATTTCAAATCTTAAAATACCTGGAGTATACCTGGAGAGAGTTCCAGGGGTTAACGCCCCCGCGGCCCGGTCTGTGACCAGGAATCATGGTGGATCAGGGCCTGATCAACCAGGCTGTTACTGCTGGCCGCACGTCCAGTTTAATTTTTGTAGATAATGCGAAAAATTGGTAACATTTTAATGATATGAGTAAAGCGAAATAACAAACACATTTACTCCCTACATTGCATTTTAAGAGGAAAATCGATCGAAATCATAATATGAAATGAAAAAAAAAAACCGACATTTCACAATATTTTTGTTTTTTCAAATATTTGCATAAAAAAAAACAGACTAAGTGACATATTTTGTGAGGAAAAGTTTCCTAACCCATCGTTTCACTGAACACTGGAACAAATTGCCCCTTAATGTTGCAAGCTTCCTTCATGCCGACAATAGACTCTTAATCCTAATGAAATCTATCCTATCCCTTGATGTCAGTGATAGGCTCTTGATCCTAATGAAATCTAGTTATCCTCTCCTCACATCAAGTTTTATTACCTCATATTCCCCAGCCTCTGGACGGTCCTTATGGGTTTAGCACTTCAAGAATCTATTAATTCCTCTTCCTTGAATTGAACCTAATTACTTCTTCCCCAGGTGCTCTATAACCCCTACGCAATTATGAACTTTAATAAGATAATTAATAAATATATAAAATAAAATGTAACGTAATGAAATATTTCTTTAATAATAATAATAATAATAATATAATAGAAATAATAATAATAGCAATAATCTTTATTTATGCTCTTAAGTACGTTATCCAGGGCAAGCTCCGGCCTTGAAATTAATAAACAATATCGTCTTTATTGTATCTAAATATCGTATTAGTTAGCACATCCTTATACGGGTTGAATCTTCGTTAAATATGTGATGATTTCGTGTCACCTTTCGTAATTCATGTAACTTGTTACCGAATATATTTTCGTGGTGTTAGCCATGACGAACGTACCAGAGTCAGCCTTATAACAGAGTTGCAAAGGTGTAACTAGATAACGTTCTCTTTGAGCCTTACGTTGTTAAATGTGTTCGCTGTCTCTTCTGAAACAACCTTCACGTTGTTTTCATGTAGCTCGATTGGTAGCGCACTCAGCTCACATATCGAGGTCCGTGGTTCGATCCCTGGAGAGGGTGGAAACATTAGGACGCGTTTCCTTAAGACACGTGCTGTCCCTGTTCACCTAGCAGTAAAATAGGTACCAGGGTATAAATCGACTGGAGTGGGTCGCATCTTGGGGACAAAATTTACCTAATTTGCCCATAATACTCTGCACAAGGGGTTTTCTATATAGTAGTATGTCACTGATGTCAGCTAGGACTGTATAAGTTGTACATGTACTTGTAGAAATAAAGATTTATTATTATCATCATCATTTGGTCATAATGGAGTCCCATATTTTCCCTAATCTTGGTATCAGACTAAAGACAATATGGCGCTACTGAGAACCCATTCCATTTTCTTCAATAATTTTCTGACATTCGCTACTTTTTGGTCATTTATCTCATTATAGCACAATTCTCCAGATGTTTTGAAGTACCAGATCTTTACCATTTATAATGTTTGGTGTGAAGATGTGTGTGTGTCTATACAATAGTATAGATTTTTTTTTTTCATTTTTTTATATAAATACATGTGTACCATGTATACGAATAAGTTTGTATTATTTATGTAAATTAGCTATACATAATCAACATGTTTCTGTTATGGGTATGCATATGATTGTAACTTGAGATGAAAAAAGTGTTGAAGAAGCAGTTTCTTAACTCCTGTAATGGCATGAGAAAGCGGGAGAGAGAGAGAGAGAGAGAGAGAGAGACTTACTCTCTCTGGGAGGATTGACGAGTGTGTCGTTAAATTCACTCTCTGGAGCGTGGTCAGCAGACTGCTAGACAGCGCTGCTGCTCAAATGGTGTCTTTTATCGCTATTGTTAAAATCCCGAGGTAATTGACCTGGTGACAGGCGTGATCTTTCAGTATATTGCGTTTTCATAGTGACACATAAAACTATAATATAATTTATAACAAATATATTTAAAACGTAACTAAGGTACACAAATACTGTAGTCCTTACAATGTTACATCTAACGTAACATTTATATTTTCACTGAAACATATTGACCTGTTCACCAGACTTTCAAATAAACTTCGTTGTTCATTATCTAGTCAGCACACCTGGATGACACTAATAAAAAGACAGGTAAAGGGGAAATTTTTGTTTCATCCCCGTGACTCTCAGACGACAGAATACAATAATGGTCTCTTATAAACAGACACTCAGGCGAAATTTTCTGCAATCCCCTGCCATCCCGTAGGGCATTCCTCTGCCCCCTTTTTCGTTTATTCCCTTATTCCTCATCCTCTCACACTCGATTTATGGTTAAAAAGTAGGGTCCGAGAGCGAGAGTTTGATCCTGGGAAATGTAGTTAGGTTACCTGGCTACACACACACAGTAATAACCTTCGTCTACAACATCGTTAGAGTGTCATGTGATTACTTCACATGCCACTGAAAAATGTCGAGGATTGTGATACGAATCCTCTTACGCACACTTTACGGAATTGCAAGTTAAAAAGACAACACAATAAAAACATTTTGTTGTTGTTTTTAAAATGTGTGTTGAAGCAAATTAACGTATTTGTTTTTATAAAATTATTTATTTATTATTCTATATATATATATATATATATATATATATATATATATATATATATATATATATATATTATATAATATATATATATATATATATATATATATATATATATATATATATATATATATATATATATATATATATATATATATATATATATGTATAGTATACTATATATATATATATATATTACTATCCATATATATATATATATACACCCACATGCGTGTACAAGACGGAAACACAGTATTAGAGGAGTTGCACATTTCGAGCCTCAGCTGAGGTCCTCTTCAAGCAATACCACAGCTGGCTGTCCGTGGTAAGAATCAACTAAAACTATGGGTTAAACCTTCACCTTATCTTAATAAGAACTTTACGAATCTGAGGCAATGGTCACCACACTAGTAGCCTAGTGAAGGCCAGGAATGTGCACGCATAACACTTTAACCATGAGAAAGAGGCCGGCCCAAGAGCCAGAGCTCATCATTTCCAAACCCAGATACGTGTTCTGACTCTACTCTCACAAGCACAAGTTGGGTACAAGAGTACAACTCGTGTCTAATCATAATTGAATTCTGCGAAGCGTATAGAGTACATTTCGTAATCGGTTAATGCCCTGCTGTAATTCTTTAAAGGGTGACGCACTGCAGAGTGGTATTACTGTATTTAACTGAAATATACAGTAAATCAGAGAGTTCATTCAGAAACAGTGAACAAAATGTTTACTCTCTATGTACCAAAATGTTGCAAGTGTTTAAAAAAATAACAGTGAAGAAAAGAAGCACAGGTTTTTATTTGAAACAATAATTTTTTGTTCTGCAACCTGTGTTCTGTCTTCATTACCGGTGAATTAAAGACAGGTAAGCCTTTCATTTAAACGAGGCGTCACACACAGTGGTTCATTGCCAAACACTGCCGGAGAAATGTCGTAAATAAACGGCACACTCTGACGTACATTCGCCTTTTGATTCCCCCTTCCCCAGTCTGCCTACAACTATCTTAACTATTTTTGGCAGCACGAAGACCAGTCACCTCCAGGTGGCAAGTTCAGTATATTTTGAATGACGGTAAATAGTCAGGCATACAGAAATATACCCGAGAGCTACTTACAGTGTATACACGCGTATTGTCAGTTTCTGGATGAAATATATCTATGTAATCATATCTGATTGGATCTCATTCAACAAGCACTGTATGATTCCCCAAGTTTTATTGCTCAATACGGAATTACAATAATAATAATAATATCTTTATTTCATCAAGTACATGTACAAGGTATACAGGCCTAGGTGACATCAATGACATACTACTATATAGAAAGCCGCTTGTTATGCAGAGCATTTCGGGCAAATTATGTCAATTTTATCCCCATGATGCGACCCACACCAGTCGACTAACACCCAGGTACCTATTTTACTGATGGGTGAACATGGATAGCAGGTGTCTTAAGGAAACACATCCTAATATTCACACCCACACCGGGGATCGAACCACGGACCTCGTGTGTGAGCTAAGTATACTAGCAATCAAGCTATATAGCGCTCTGTAGAGGCAATCGTGAGCACCAGAGCTGCTGCGGTGATCGTTGGCTAAGATAAACATTAAGTGTGACGCTTAATTAAGTGATCAAGAGGTAAGCAGATTAATTAACACGATGGAGATTAAATTTGCGTTCCAGGCCGGAAATGACCCCGAATGTTGGGAGGGAAATGTTTCTACCTTGGTACTTAATAAGGATATTGCCACTAGCTCCTACCTCGGACACTGCCCTAGTTTCTATCACGGGCACTGCCTTAGTTTCTGCCAAGTACACCCCCTTCCCCAGTTCCCACTAAAGACTGTCCTAGTTTCTACCAAAGGGTACTGTCCTAGTTCCTACCAAGAACACTGCCCTAGCTACTAACAATGGCAGTGTTCTAGTTCCTATCACGGACACTGTCCTAGTTCTTATCACGGACAAACTCTGCATGCACTTCCCACCTCCAAGACTCGTGTCCCAGACAGATTACTTCCCTTAACCTCCTTCATAGAGACAACTGATCTCACTCTTTAACACCACGTTCCTTAATGCTGATGAAGACCTTTTGATCCAAGGAGATGAAGCTACTCTCCTCTTGGATCAAACCAGACTGTCATTCCCCAGGAATGTATAACTTCCACGGGCTTAATGCTTCTCCATATATGTAGTAATTCAACTGCGTGTCAAATGCCAAAAATCTACTGTCCACCACACATTCTGATTTAACTCAGCGGACAGCTATGACATGCACTTCAAGTCCTCTGCTATCTATTTTTTCCCCCCATGTACTCCCTCTTTTTAACCCTTCATCCGACGTTTCCTCCATTCATTCCCTTCTCTAAATTTATAAAAAACAATTTACCCTTCCTTGCTATTTCGATCTATTCCTTACATCAACACCACCTCGCTTCTTCTACTAGATCGCTCTGCATAACATTCACAACACACGATTATCTGCTATTTCCAGTGCCTCCATTTCTTTCCGACCACCAACATTCCAACACTGTGCTTCACGCACACAGAAGAGAGAGTTGGCATTACTTTACTCGGGTAAATTCCGTTCATTGGCCCTCAGTGACAACCGACTTTCTTTCCACAGATGCCTCAACACACTACCCTTACCAGCATACCTACCTACCTACCTACCTACCTACCTACCTACCTACCTACCTACCTACCTTCATTATATTTCTATGTGATCACCTAGTCTTTCACTGACTCACTAGCCGACATGTCAACTCTCAAATATACAAAAACTATCATAGCATCCACTTCCCTTCCTGCAACTTGACGTTCAATCCTTTATTGCCTAGACTTTGTTTTAAAATCACCTTGCTCCTTTTTTTTCATTCTTTTACACCACTTTCCAAACTCCTCTACCAGCCTATACAATTTCTCTGCCAAATCTTCCCAAAAACGGTATGTAATCAGCAAAAAGGCAACCGTGAGAGTTCAAACTTTTAAACTATCGGATTCCTTATCTTTCAGACCTCCACCTCTGCCCAACACTATAAGTTACGTTACAACGCCATCTATAAAGTCAATAAACAATCAGGATGACATCACACATCCCTGGTAAAGGCTTACATTTCCTGGAAAATGTGTGTCCCTTTTCTCTAGCATATCCTAATCTGAGTTTCACTTTTCTTATAAATTCTCAGCTTAAAACAATGCACCTCCTCCTGCTGCTTTACTCTCTCCATCTCCCAAGTCTTCCCTTCAGTTCGACCCTCAGCTTCCCCTTCCAAAACCAGCCCCTACCCCCCTGCCGCCGCCTCATGACCTAACCCCTTCCCCAAATGCTGCCTTTCTCACCTCACGCTTCCTGAACTCACTCACTCACTCACTCACTCACTCACTCACTCACTCACTCACTCACTCACTCCTTCTCTCTCTCTCTCTCTCTCTCTCTCTCTCTCTTCCCTTCTACCTCACCTCCCAATCTTTACCGTCTTTCTTCTTCCCCCTCCATCTCCTGCATCCACTTTTCCAGATTTCTGCATCCCTCACCCTCGTCTCCCCTCAACTCCCCTCCCCTCCCCTCCTCCTGTGTCGTTCTGGTTCAGGAAAACGATACAAGAACATTTGCATAAGCGTAACATAATTTAACTCCCACCTTGGCAAGAGCCTAGCCTCTGCATCAAGCAACTTGTAAGGAAAATTCATTAAAACTGTTGCCTAATCTGCTCTGATCTCTAACCCTCCCTCTCTCTCTCTCTCCTCTCTCTCTCTCTCTCTCTCTCTCTCTCTCTCTCTCTCTCTCTCTCTCTCTCTCTCTCTCTCTCTGTATTACTCCTCCTACGAATCCAGGTTTAAAATGTATTACAAACTGGTGAGGATTTCACCGGGGTGAGTCCCCGCGGTGTCAAGAGGCGAGGGAGGGAGACTGCTGCAAAAACTTGCAAACATAAATGATAATTGCGTTAGCTGCGGTTATCTCGTAAGTTAATTCCTGGATCGGGAGTATTACGTTTTTAGTTAAGCAGATTATGTTTAAATGGAATTAGGACCGCTCCAAATGGGGTAAGAGTCGTGTAATGGGGAAGACGTTGCAACTGGTGATAATTAT
Organism: Cherax destructor; assembly: GCA_009830355.1. Taxonomy (NCBI): domain Eukaryota; kingdom Metazoa; phylum Arthropoda; class Malacostraca; order Decapoda; family Parastacidae; genus Cherax; species Cherax destructor. The sequence goes on along the minus strand of WNWK01001669.1, from coordinate 136,207 downwards.
GTTTAATGCGTACATATACAATATTACACACACACACACACACAGACCAGTGCGTTATATCAGAGAAAGAAAGAAAGAAATACAAGAAGAAACTATAACAACGCAATGGTCAGTGTGGAAGTAATATCTGTATAAGAGAACTAGTGTCGTAGATGAGTTGAAGTGGTGGATTAAAGGTGTTTGTATATTGCAGTGTTTCTCATGAGGTTAAAAATATAAAAAAAAAAATAGCACACTTCCAGCCTTCACACATAAGGTTTCCACTCGTACAAATATATAGGAAGGGCAGACGATGATCCAGCGAGTCAGTGTCGGCTCACATATGACATCCCCGTCAAGAGCTTCCCCCACATCCTCAACAAAGAGCCGAACGCACATTCTGACAATTGAATCAGTTCCGATGATCTGGTGGCAATCAAATCATGCGCAATCAGGTCCCTTCTCCACATTCCAAAAGCAGCTCGCCCACATGAAGCAGTTAAATTCACAGAGCTCAGGCTGATGAATAGTCTACTGAGAGCCTTGAAGCACCTTCGAGATATGGCACAAACTGCTCCTTTTTCTCGGCAACGCTTTGTTACCAGTGCCAACAAATGGTGGAAACTCTCTGGCTTCTTCTATCATTGGAAAAGTAACCTGATCTGCTTTCCCTATCAGTAGACACGTAAAACTTAGGTATGTAATTTTCATGTAATCTACTGACAGTTTCAAAACTGAGGTACATGCTAGTTGCTCTTGCATTACTGTCCAGTGTCATGCAATTTGTGATGTAATATTTTCTAGGGTAATTTCGACTGCAGTTTTTTTTAGCTTTCCTCTACACCAGACTCGACAACCACCTCAAAACAGTTCCGGCACCTTCATCAACCTCAGCATCAACCTCAAAACAATCCCAGCATCAACACAAACCTCAAAACAATCCCAGCATCAACCCCCAACACCAACCCCGGAATTAACACCAGCATCAACTCCAGAACCGACCCATCTTCAACACACATCCCCAGCCCCTACACCAACCTCAGCACGAATACCAACCTCAAGCAAAACACACACAAAACTGCAGTTCTGTACAAAGTGAACTGCAGAATTTATATGTATAAATTTCCTGGGTCGTACATTAGCGGGGAGGTGTAACTACCGTGTTTTATAGCCGAAGCATTAGCCAGAATTAATTGAAAATTCTCACATCGTGTTGCCCAATACTCGCCATTCAATGACTCTGTTCAATATTTGTTCATTAAAACATAAAAAGAGAGATTCTCTCTGCTTTGCTGTGGGGGTCAACTAGAAACCACTGTTTTTTTTCCAGCCTTCGTAGGGAAAAACAGAGAATGGATTAGAGTTGTGGTAGTTTAGTAGTTTGTTGAGCAAAATACCGTCGCAGGAACAATTCACAATAAGTCCACACAGCGGAGAATGAGTTTGACTATTGTGCAAAGAAGGATCCTGTTTACTAACAGGAGGTATCCTCAAAAATAACCCACTCAGGAGAGTAATTGATCTGTATATTTCGGCCCGTTTCTGGGATCCTCTTCCTGTAGCCTGAAGAACGTGACTAGACACAGCAAATTAATATTTTCTTTTTGTATGATTAAACAGTTTGCAACAGCATTTAGTTTTTTGAGTTGTTTACTTGCATCTTCTTTCAATGCTAACGATGCGACTCAGAGAAGTGTGTCAGTCGCATATAATAAGATTTCAGATATTTTAATATGAGGACAGGGAAGAATAAATAAAAACTGAATAAGAGGATAAAGAAAAAGCAGGACGGAGAGAAGGAAAAGAATTAAGGAGGACTTAGAGGAAGAATTATTAAACAACGGAAGACAGGGAAGGGGAACTAGGAAAGAGTAAGAAGAGGAGGAAAGAAGAGACTTAAAAGATGAAAAGGAAAAACACGCACAGTGGAGAAACAAACAGTATTAAGAGCACAAAACTGAAGAATCAAACATAAATGAAAAACTGCCAGATTTCGACGGCCTTTTTTTTCAGTCGGTTCCACCTCGGGTGATGTCCGGAAGCCATCCACTTTGCCTTTAGACCGCCCGGATGCATTCTTCCGGAGCCAGTTAAAGTCGCAGATGGATCCGGAGGTTTCCCTGAGGCACCTCACCATTGAGGCATGTGTCGTGGGCACTGTACTAGCCTATATGCGGTTACAGATGTTATCGAGTCTCAGCTCCTGGCTCCGCCCCTTCACTAGTTACCACTTGGTTCACTCTCTCCTGGATTAGAGAAAGATTTATTGTATCTCTTCTTAAAGCTATGTATGGATCCCTCCTCAACCACTCCACTCTCCAGGTCGTCCCACTTCCTGACTTCGCTAAGACTGAAGAAATACTTCCTAACATCCCCGTGACTCATCTGTGCCCTCGTGTTCCTGTTTCTCGTCCAATCTGTCCCTATCAATCCCTCTTAGCATTTTGTACGTTATTACATCTTTCCCCTTGTTTCATCAGGTTTAGTTTTCTTAACATATCCTCATAGGAAATATCCATGAACTCCGGGACTAGTCTCATTGCAAACCTTTGCACTGTGTAGGCACTGTGTAGTGGGCACTGTAGTAAGGACGGTCACACTACCCAGTATGCCTTTTGGTCACTACACCAGTGTCCTGTCCTGTGAGCACATTGCATCAGCGAGGATTTAAAGATAGAAGACCCTGTTTGACGAGCCTAATCGAGTTCTGCGACAGTTACTGAAAGAAAAAAAGAAGTATTTGAATGTTTCCCACCAGAGATTGATCTACAAGCTAAAAGAGCGAGCACGGGTGAAATGAGAGTCATCCATTGATAATACGTGACAAAAAGGTCAGAACGGGCGAGTATAACAAGTGAAGTCCTTCAAGCATCAATGCTGGGTCCACTATAGCCTTACTCTGTGATGATGGAGGTATCTTCATTAACAAATATATATATAAGTATTTATCATTGTATGGGATAGGCCATCATCGGAGACTGTAATTCCCAAGTAACAGTATCTCTGTTGATGTGAAATCTTTGAAGCACACCTAGCTACTGAACCCTTAATGGAATGAGGCGATATCCTCATTGCCTTACTTTAATATCCAAGCCAAAGTTGATAGATTTCAACACTATGGAACTCATCCAGTGTGCTGGAAAACAAAACTGGTTCTTCTTTCTACTCTGCAGCTACCTGTAGAAGAGGTCAGCAACTCACTGCTGTTTCCAATATTGCTAAATAAAAAAGAAAAGGTCCACTACCATTCCTGACACATACAAACGTCCTGCCAGATGGTATTGACTTCCGTCTCCCTGCAAATGAATTGAAACTACTGATAGGTATACAGACGGGAGAGGACAAAGAGTGCCTACGGGAAAACGTCGATAGGCTGCTGGAGTGTTCATACAACTGGGGGTTAGAGTTCATTCCAAACAGATGCAAGGTCGTGCAATTCCAGGAAGAGGATGGAAGACGAGTAAAGAACATATACTTCGAGTAAAGAAAGCTGTGGAAGGGAACATTACACTGAGCACAATGTTATCAGTCATAACATTAGTCTGAGATACTCCCGAAAATGGGAGCCAAGGCCGGGCCACTACTTGGAAAAGGCCCGGGCCGGGAGAGTACCGACGAATCAAGAAGTCATAACTTATAGACTACGCAGCACGTAGTGCTGAAAAAGGGATTGGGGGGAGGCCATACAGTACCTGGGAAACGGGAGACAATCGAATTCGATTCTGAAGGAACACAGAAGAAAACTATTTAACACAGAAATGTTACAGGAATGTTAAGAAGTAAAGGTTCAATTTCAGTAGTAGAGAAGTGGCATAGCATTAATTTGGAAGTAATCGAAACGGACTTCACACACAAATTTAAGGAGCATTACTAATTATAATTATTATTCACAAAAAAACGATAAAATGTCGGTACGAAAGGACTTTAGAACCAATAATATCGGCCCAAGGTGAGGTTAGGAGCCAAGACTGGACTCCTGCAAACACAAATTTGTAAGTGTACCTACACATACAAACCCCACACAAACACGCAAACATAAACAAATACTCACATGCACGCACACGCACGCATCCTGCTGGAGCTAGTGACTGAGAGCTACATGGGTAAGTGATAAATGATACCCGTACGCGATACTTCCATGGGGGCGGGTCCCATCTGCAGGGGCGGAGGGGACCGGTGCCAGCCAGCACTGTGGGTCCCAGCTGCAAGAGAGAAGGGGACACTGCCTGCGCTGGTCATGTTCTATTTTTTATTTAGCAAAATCAGATACACCAGCAGTGTGCTGCTACCCTATCTGATAGTGGGAAGAGATGCTGAATATTCCCCTGTCGTAATGTATTTCACGTCATGTTTGATATAGATGTTGAAATCTGTATGAATGAGCTTCGACACTCCAGTAGTGCAATAAGGCTATTATCTAGTACCCCATTAAGGGTTCAACAGACTTGTGAGCTTCAAAGGTATCACTCCAGCAGAGCTGGAGTTACTATTACTTGGCAATTACCATATCTCAAGCTGGTATATCCCACAGACTTCAGGAGAAATTAAAAGAAGTCGTATGACTATCTCCATCAGAGATCAGGAAATAAAAAATTATATGTAGGAGAGAAAGGAAAAAGAAAGGAGAGGGATTTGGACTGCATTATACATTTAAGAATACTCGTGTATCGATACAATGTTAATTCAGTGTTGCAATAGCCTCTCGACATTTTAACTACATTATGTCTATTTGCACTAGCCTTACGACATCAGCTTAAACATAATGAAAAAAAATACTTCTCCTGAACTAAGCAACTTTTCCCTTTGGGGGAGGAAAATAAGAAGCTTCCGTTAGGGACACTGGAAAGAAGAGGGGGGTGGAAAGGGTTTGTTGTTGGGGGAAAAGGGGAATATATGAAAGACAAGGGGAGAGAAAGAGTACAGGCGTGGGAGAAAGGAGGGAAAGGTTGGGGAGGAATAGGAGAGTAAATAGGGCCTGTGTAACTGGCTAAATCAGCAGTGAGATGCTAGATAAGGTGATTGATGTATTAGAGAGACAGAGAGCAAATTCTGGGTGAAGGTGACGATCAGGATGGTGAAATTCTATGGAAATAAGTCACACTGTTACTCTATCCTAGGTTAAAGTTGAATATTTTTTCACTGACGTGTACCACGTCCTTTCGGAACCACTGAAAAAAATTATAACTTTCTGTAAAATCATTGAAAGAATTCCTGATTAAGGCTTATCTCTTTTTACTATTTACTCGTATCTCGTTCCTACTTAACTAATGAGAAGTAGGAATGAGATTCATTGAGAGGAAATAGCCAGAGTTGTGGATAGAGTGAAGCAATAAGCAGGTTGAAAGCGTTAAAAGCATCGGAAATACATGTATTTACGATTGAAAGGCTCAAAGCAGGGGGTGTTTGTGAGTGCTAGTGTGAGTGTGAGTGTGTGTGTGTGTGTGAGTGTGAGTGTGTGTGTGTGGTAGTGTGTGTGCGCGCGTGAGTGTGTGTGTGTGCGCGAGTGTGCGTGTGTTTGTTTTTGAAGGAAGGAAAGCTACCTGAGGATTAACACAACATGTATAGAGAATAGACGAAGAAAGAGCATAAGACACACAGAACGTTAGAGTCTAACCAGGTAGAGTCTATCGCAGTAGAGTCTATGACGCTACAAGCATCGCAAAGGTGATAGGGAAAAAAACAGAAATCACAACTGCAAAAAAATACCAGTTGATTTATAAAGAGAAGATGAAGTCTGAGTTCATTGTACTCATTGTATGTAACGAAGCACATAATAGTACATAGGCAATACAAAGAAGCTCCATGCTGTAATTATGGACTCTTAGTAATAATGATAGAATTACCGACAAAATGTTAGGTAAATGGGCATTTCTTGACAAAGCTCCTGGAGAGCGAATGTGGACAGCATTGCACTCGTATCGAATATCCAAAACCCTCTTAGGTCAGTCTGAATCAAATTAGCATTTATAGTTTGCTTTTTTTTAAGTATCAACAAAATATATTAATTCCGTGATGGTCAGGCTGGTTTTCCCCTGCGTTATTGTAACAATGAATTTACACTCGGCCTTACAGGCAAAAGGTTTATTTTTCCGTGTTGATATGTGCAATATAGATATTTGTTGCTTATAAATGAAGGATTTGTGGACAGATTAGCATTTCTCTGTAATTTCATGCAGAAATACTGTGGGTTTTTTCCAGCATGCTAATTTAAAATTTAATATTGCAACTATATAATATGAAAGCCATCGTGTATACATACCGTATGTATACCTTGAGACTCACATGTGTAGGACACGTGTGTACACCCTGTGGGTCACATGTGCAACATATGTGCATCATATATAGAGCTACATGGTAATGTATAATCTTTCATTTTCCATTCATACTGTTTTCTAGTTGAATGCATCTAGTTACATTGAAGCTAATATATTAATCTATCCATTCACAGGATTAAATTCTCCGTGATATGAAGACAGAGTATGAGAGGAAAGGAGCAAATGTTATAAATATGTCAACATTAATATGTTATTGAAACCACAGACTCAGTTTTTCATTAATATTTACCACTCTATTTGCAAGAGATGTATTAAAAATATTTTGCCCCAGATAAAATATAATACTTTAACAAGCTAAATCCACTTTTTTTTTTTTAACCTAAGCGGAATTAAATTAAGAAATTTTATCAACGATACAACGAGAAACTCAACATTACAGAACAAAAAAACACATCAACAAAGACCTTCGCAAGGACAAACACAAATTAAAACTCACCAATGTCTTTATACCCCGTCCACTCTCATCTCTGCCTTTAATAACAGCCATGTGTAGTGTCCAGGTTGTAATCTACTGTCCCAAAGGTTCTCTGGATCCTGCTTACCCCATCCCTAAGGCTCTTCAGATCCTCCTTCCCTCACCTCATTTTTGTTTTTGTCATTCTTATTGTGACTTTGCCTTTGTTTAGATTCTTACCATGTGACGCACAGCTAAGAGGACTCAAAGCTTCAAAGCTTTGTGTTGTTTAAGCTTCATAAAGTTAAAAAAAAAATATTTTTTTCAGTTTTCAACACTGTGGTTTAGGTGATTCATTATCTTAGCGGTATTTAGGCTCGTATTATGATGAAAAGTTTGGGACATATTCCTTTAGGAATATGTTCTCCAGACTCCACGAGTGTTCCCAGGGTTCAGTGTTGTGTAGTCACCTAGTCAACCATCTCAACGAAGCCTTGGTGTGGAGGTTCTTGACATCAAATCTCGGATGGTTTCGGGATACCACGCGGATTCCAACCTCAGTTCCAGCATGCAATAATGGGTTTGCAGTGGGGTGTGAGAAAGATTTTGGGAGGAATCAAGCAAATGTTTAGGGAGATTCGAATCAAGTGAGAAAGTAATTGCTATGGGGATTCTGAATGTTCATGCAAGAAAAACGGTTTTAGAGAACGTTGGTAAGTCTGTAGTGTCAGGGGTAAATGGTAGGGGACCACCTCTAATGGATCAATGTAGAGAGAGTAGTTTGGTAATAGGTAATATGTATTTTCAGAAATAGGTCAATAGATAAGTACACGAGATATAATATAGAGCGTAATGATAGTTTAATAAATTGTTTTTATTGCTAAAAGGTTAATGGGTAGAGAGGGGACAGATATATCAGATAATTAGTGATAGCCACAGTAAGCCTAAGAGGTAGATGTGAGTACAAGGAGAATGCCATCAATTGATAAGAGTGAAATTAAAGCTAATAAATTAAGGGTGACAGTTACGGTACTATATATGTAACTATTGGGAGAGAAGATGGGCTAGAGAGTACAGGTAAGGAGGAGCGGGGTCGAAAATGTATGGGGTAGATTTTAAGAATGTAGTGTTAGTGTTTTCAGCCGAAGTTTGTGAAAAAGCCACTGGAGGGCGAAACGTCTACAATAAAGATACCCAGATGTTGCACATGTGTCTTAATTTTCACCGAACTTTGTGGGTATAGGAGAGTGAGCCCCAGGAGAAAAAGGGAGATAAAGAGGGTGGTAAGGGAGAACAAAAATTAATACATTAGGTTTTACTGTGTAGAAGTGACATACGGAGGGCAGAGTATAGAATAAAAGATTGGTTAAAAGAGTGGTGAGGAAGTGCAAAGGAGAGCTAATGTAAGTGGGTGAAGTTTTATTGACAAATTTTGCTGAGATTAACAAAATGTTTATTAATGAGATTAGTTGAGAAAGCCTAGAGAACAAAAAGATTTAGCAGCTAAAAGCAAAAGAGGAGTCATTAGATATGGAGGTGGAGTTAGTGTACAGATGGTGAGAATATTTTGACTTGTTAAATAATGAAGAAAGGGAGGCAGTGATTTTATGCATTGGACAGGGAGGTATAACATCTTATAGGAGTGAGGTAGAGCCAGATGTGAGTGTCAAGCAAGTGCATTAGGCTGAGAACCTTACTAGAATTATAAGTTTCTTCGCCTTCACTTATATAGAATATGTCATGTATATAAAGGAAAATAAACGCTAGTTGCCTTCAATGATGGATGCCTTATTGCTAGTGAAGCCCTCCCTTTCCTCGCATCAAATCTGACTACCTCCCATATCCCATTCGCTGTATGACCTTGCAAGTTTAGAAAGGTCATACAACTTTAAGCCTTATTTACATATCAGTAAACAACCCACTGGCCCCCTAGAATAATTTATGTGTCAAGGGGATCAGTGTCCGTGAAGGATGTCTGAAGCAACACTGTAAATACCACCTCATAAACTTAAACTTAACTGCCAACACTCACGAGGAAACGCACTCAGCGAGGTGAAAATATAATCGGTACATGGAATATATTGCAACCTGACCCAGGCCAGACGGTGCTACAGCTGTGCCCGTGTTGTGGTAGTGGTGGTTGGAGTTGTTTTGTTGATGTTGCTGGTAGTGATGGTGGTGGTGGGTGGGTGTACACTTATATATATACGTACTCGCCTATTTATGGTTATAGGAATCGATTAACAGCTTCTGGCCCCGTCTTTTCGCTGGTCGCTACCGGGTCCACCCTCTCCCTGCTCTTCTTAAAAGCTATGTATGGATCCTGCCTCCTCTACATCACTCTCCAGATTGTTTAACTTCTTGACAATTCTATGACTGAAAAAATACTCCCTAACATCCCTGTGACTCATCTGATTTTTCGGCTCCCAGTTGTGACCCCCTTGATGCTGTGTCCCATCTCTGAAACATTCTATCCCTATTCACTTTGTCAATTCCTCTGAGTATTTTATATGTTATCATGTCTCCTTCTTCCCCATCCCTCATGTCCTCCAGTGTCGGCAGATTGGTTTGCCTTAACCTCTCCTCACGGGACAAGTCTTGCTGCAAATCTTTGCACATACCCTAATTTCTTGACGTGCTTGACCAGATGTGTTCCATACTGGTGCTGCATACTCCAATATGGGCCTGACTCTTTACTTAGGGTCTTGAATGACTCTTTACTTAGGGTCTTGAATGACTCTTTACTTAGGGTCTTGAATGACTCTTTACTTAGGGTCTTGAATGACTCTTTACTTAGGGTCTTGAATGACTCTTACTTAGGTCTGAATGACTCTTTCAGGTCTTGAATGACTCTTCTTAGGTCTTGAATGACTTTTAGCTGTCGAAACGTTATTCTTTGGTTTGCCAGGCTCCCATGATCCTGTGTGTGTTCACATCCACTTGCTCTTCATGATTTTCTGTTACATCTTTTAGTCTTCATCAATCATCTACATGAATGGGACCAAGAGCAAGCACTCTTGGGGTCACAAGTTGCTATTTCTCTCCATTCATTGTGCTCCTCTCTTCTTGTGGCTTTTTGTCACCTGTCTGTTAGGCAGTCTTTTATTCACAAGACCCTCATCCACTCATTACAGTGTATTTTTCATGTTTGTATAGTATATGCATTTCATGGAGGACGGTGTCGAAAGCCTTCTGATATTCTAGGAATATGTGTTCCACCTCATCCTTCAAATTCCCCACAAAATCCTTATCATCGCTTCATAAAATTTAACTAGGTTAGATAGAAATGATCCACCTTTTCTGAAATATTTCTGGATTTTTTACACACGTGTTCTCCAGGTTTTCCATAGGTCTTACTTTTTATATTCTTCGTTGTCATGTCACTTGCGCATGTCAGTAATACTCGTCTGCAGTTTTGCGCCTACTGTCTGCTTTCATTTGCGAGAGATATTTCATTTATAGATTTCTAGCCACAGTGCAGTACTTTCTTTACCAGTGATATTGATTTCATTAAACATTTACTAAAATTCTGCAGCCTCCCTTATCATTTTTTTTGTTCTGCCTTTGACGTGTCCAGTTACTTCGCGTGCATTTTCATCTCGTATTTTGACTAAGCAAAAAGGTTCCAAGGCCTCTCCTCTTCCATTTACAATGGCTCTTTTGATTGCTAATACATATTGGGATCTTATAATGTCGTTCATAAATTCCCTGTGATCTGATGCTTCTAATTCTTCATTTAAGTCTTGTCGGTAAAGTTATTCCTTCTCCTCTTTTATTCTTTTAATTCTAATACTCCATCTTGGAGTTTTAATTATCCTCATAACACTTTTTTCACTATTGCCAATATTTTCAATTGATTTTTTTCTCTGAAGTCAAAGCAAAGTCGGATTCCAAAAGAAAACAGGGAAAGAGGTTTTTTGGAAGGTATTTGAGGGAGTAATAAGGGAAGGATGAGGTTGTGTTATGAAGGACATGCAGAGAGGTGGTGGGAGGTTCATTGGCTTTAAGGTGTGTTTGTTTTATGGGGGAATAGGATCAGCTGGACATGTGCGATGGGTGAAGTGTGAGGTCTTGTGTGGTGTGAGACTTGGTCTGGTCCGGTCACAGAGATGAAAATGTTTCAGAGGTTAGGTTAGGTAAGGTTTATCAGGAAACTGGACAAGTGCTTTCCGACACTTCTGGTTATCTGGCCGAGGCCTTCCGCTGGCTTACCGGTACACCCCTTTAAAAATTATGGTTATTATAACCCCCACCAATGCTATCCCTTACTGTCTCTCATCCGCTTACCAAAACAACTACCACAACACTACCAACATCATAACTACCCCCAACACTACCACACCCTAACACCATAATCCATTCCATATCTACCACCACACCTCTAAACCCTCCAACAACACAACCTTCCATCCACCACCACCACTCCACATAACCCCTCCCATGCCCACAACCCCTCCACCACCCTCCGCTAACCCCACTACCACCACCACCACAATCTTCCATCCACCACCAATTCACACCACCACTCGCTCGATCAATTATCCCAAGCTTCTCCCTCGACAAAGAACCAGACTTTCCAAATTCAATTGCGTCTTACTCAATGATGGCGCAGGAAGGTGCCACATACAGGGAGACTTAACTAACAGCTCTAGTGCAAAGTTAATTTTGTTGGAGGTGAAGTTTGGCGAGATAACTTGTTGCTGGAGAGTTTATGAAGGGAAATACACACACACAATACTGTTGGCGGCGGTGTTTACACTGGAGGGAAAGACATTATTATTGTTGTTGGTGATGGTAGTGGTGGGGATGGGGGGTGGACACTGTATTGTTGCTGCTGTTGTGGGAGGTGGGGGCATTTATAGTGGAAGTGGTGTTGTTGCTGCTACTGCTGTTGCTACTTCTGCTGCTGCTACTTCTGCTGCTACTGTACTGCTCACATATTCCTTATGCAACTGCCACAACTATTAATAACTTTAATTTAGCGACTACAAATGCCACATTAATTAAGCAGGGCACCGGTACCATCCAGGATAATCGCGGTATACAGGGTATGAGGGAGAGTTACAACCACAACTCATTGCTCATAAACAACAATACAACAGCAACAACAGTAGCAACAATAGCAACAAAAACAACGGTGATAGCAACAACCACAAAAATCCCAACAGCAACTAAGAACATACTACCATGCAACAACAACTATTAGAAAAATATAGTCTTTCAACAACAACAAAAATAATTACAGACGCAGCTACTGTAAGAAACAGACATTTTCTTTAAGACATTTAAACTAGGAACTACTTAATGGTCCACGACGGACTTTAACATTGTCATAACTTTCATTCTCCTAAATAGAAATGTTTGCTATAAAAACTCTTTTCTTACCTTCATCTTGAAGACGTTGGTTGAAAATTTAAGAGAGTGGAGCTAGAGTGTCTTGGTACACTAACAGTGTTGTGAAAAGTTCTGTATTGGATTTTGTGAAGTGTTAATCCCATGTGGTTATTCAGCACAAGGAGTGGTGGAGGCTCGATTCTCCGTCAACACGCTAATGGAGGAAGACACAGCTGGGAGATGATTAACAGCTAGATTGATCAGACAGTCTCATTTAGCAGATGGAAAATCAAGCCTCAACAATAGCTTACCCCAGAATAACCCACGTGGCCAAAATAATTATGAATACGTCAAATACGTCAAAGACATTTGTAATACGGTGTGTGGACACCACAGAAGTAAACCAAAGGAGTTTAACATCCTTTTACATGGCAAAGAAACTCTTAAACCCAGGAATTAAACTGCTCCCTCAGATCGAATCTAAATACACCCAAATCCTCCAGCTCTTAGATGAAAGCAAAATATATCGTTATCCACCTCTGTTCTTCCGTTCCTTCTGTTGGATCATCTAAGGGCGTGTCGGGTGATCCTCCAGTGAATCACCGGGTGGCCATCTGGCGAGGCTTTTGACGGCAAGAACTATTACCGGAGAGTGACTGCAAGTGACAACTGGTGGTGCTCGACTCCTGGCGTTCTTTCCAGTTTCTGAAATACAACTGCACAGTTAGAGCTCTTGTCCAGACTCTCGATTTTGCTAAGTCTTGTTTAGTTAATCATGATATTATACAACACCTAAGACAAGAGTCACGCTGAAGGTGGCCATGATTCACAGTGGGTATGTGGCTTATTTTCCTTTATTCTCAGGTTGCCCTTTTCCCTTATTTTTCACTTCACGCTGAACCAGAAATTACCTTTTCTCTCCAAAACCCACAATGGTTGCAACACCTTTTATCACTCCCCTTACCGTCGTCTGTGCAACTCAACAACTTCTGTCAAGGCTGAGACTGAAAAAAAAAACCTGCTGCAATGATGAAACATTTCGAACCTAAAGATACTATTTATCTACCAATCTCCTTAAGAGGGTTCTTTTTCTATTTTTCCAGTAACCTCTCAATGACTTTGAAACTACTGACAGCAATGTTGGTCCGAGGTAAATAGGCAACAAATTTTTCCCTCATATCTCAGTTAGGTTCCTGACCTGCTTTCCATCACTATCGGGAATAGGAAGACAAGCTCTTACAATTACAAATTGGACACACCCGACTCACACACGGCTACAGCATGGAAACACGTCCAGCTTGAGCTATAGTTTCAACATATCTTAACAGACTGTGGTATGCAACACTTAATTCTGATATCTTCACCAGTGATGACTGAATTTTTAACCCTTTAACTGTCCAAACGTAGATCTACGTCTATTTTTACAGTATTATGTGAAAAAAACGTAGATCTACGTTCGGAGCGCTAAGCGTATGAACGTAGATCTACGTTTGGGCAGTTAAAGGGTTAACAGAAAACTAACCTCTTGCACTATGACACAAACGGTGCACTCGACTTTACTAGCTCTTACCTTACACCCCCTCATATCTTAGCACTTGTTTCATTTAATGTAATAATAACCTCTTTCATGTGAAGTTACCACTGGCATGAAGCCAAAACAATTAA
>WNWK01001669.1:0-112500 GCA_009830355.1 Cherax destructor | reverse complement strand
AGACTGCAGGGTAGCCAGAGGACCCCAACACTGCAGGGTAGCCAGAGGACCCCAACACTGCAGGGTAGCCAGAGGACCCTAAGACTGCAGGGTAGCCAGAGCAAACATTACTCCACAACCCTTTTACAGGTTTACCTCTTCTTTTATAATAATAATAATAATAATAATAAAATATTATAGTTATAGTTATATTATTATTATTATTATTATTATTATTATGAAGAAGGAAAACAAGAGGACCCAACAAGCAAGAAGAGACTATATAGTCTAGACTCTGGTAGAAACTTTTTTTAAGTTCCAACCATCACGAGAACCCACAAACTCATTTTTTTCTTTCTTCAGTTCTACAGAGGCAAATTATTATCATCAAAAGAAGCGCTAAACCACAAGGGTCATACAGCGCAGCCTACACAGGAAAAACAGCCAGCTTATTGAAAGCTAGAAAAACGGAGACATAAAATTACAACGAAATTTTTCATTTTCAGAAATAACAATTCTCGGTCCTGCAATTATATATAAGAAAACACGAAAACGTTCCTCTGGGGTTAAATGCAAGTTGCTTCTCGGTGAGGAAGCGAGGCGGCGGTGGCTGCAGCGGTGTTGGAATCAGTTGGGGGAGGGGAAGAAAGATTCGTTAATGCCCGCCCACGAATGATCCGATATCACTGCATTTCTCAGCTTGGAATTAGCGGTCTGGATTGCAGGGAATGGCTGGAATGTGGAGGAGAGATCCACTGTAAGATAACTCCCTCTTTCTCTCGCGCCCCCTTCTCCAGCTCGGTCTGTCTGTCTGTCTGTCTGTCTGTCTGTCTCTCTCTCTCTCTCTCTCTCTCTCTCTCTCTCTCTCTCTCTCACGGTGGACCTAGTAGCGACCAGCGAAAAGGCGGGGCCAGGAGCTGTGACTCCTCAACCCTTGGAACCACAAGTAGATAAGTAGGTGAGCACACAAACACACAATAAGGCTCTAGAAGAGGCACGATAAGGCTCTTGTATCAGAGAGAGTGGACCTAGCAACGATCAGCGAAGAGGCGGGGCCAGGAGCAACAACAAACAGGTGAGTACACCCCCACACACACAAAAAGAAGTGTCTATCAACAAGTAATTACTAGTACTACCACTACAAGTGGGTGAAGACGGTGAACCTTCCAAAAAGCAGAAAAATTACGAAAGATTCAAGAAATCGTAATGACACGATTGCAAACAAACCATACCACGGGTGGGGTTCGAACCCCACCCGTGGTATGGTTTAACGAATGATTTTTAATATTCAGGTAATGTGATGGACAGGTGCCAGTGTATTTCAGGCAAGCTAAATGAAGCTCGGGACACAAACGAGTGACAGATGACAGAAAATGCATTTTTATTTTGAGGACGGTAAGGAAGCGGAATGATGCGGATGGGAAACAGAAGCCGGTTTAGTTTCATACACGGTTTTAAGAGTAGGTGTGATCCATAATGCTAGAAATCTAGTGTAACTGTTTATAACAGAATAGAGGCTAGGAGAGAAGATCCGACCCCCCACAACCACAATTAGGGTGAGTACACACACACTACATGCTAGACAACCTCTTTAGATCTCCAATTCTTCCGCAAATCTGGTCCGATCTCACTGGACGCCGATTCATTATTTCATAAAAGCTACTGAATCCTCCTCCTGCCCCACCCTCCTCCCCCGGGAACATGTTGTCTTCTTGTTCAGGAAGACCCTAAATCCTACACTATCCCCAACCTTTCTCTTCCTTCCCCTCCCCTCTATCCACTCTCCTCCCCCCTCACCACCCTACCAACACAGGGGTGTTGTCTCCCTCACTGAGGTAGACATGATACTGGAGTCACTAGAGGCTGCAAGATTGTCGTGGCCAGAGAAATATTTTTCACAGGATCAGCGGCTGGCGCATTTGAGCCTTTAATATACTGAGGAAGACGGCGTTTGTTTCCCAGTTTTATCATGGCTGGTCACGGAATAGTGGTTTTGTGTGTGTGTGTGGGGGGGGGGTGAGTGGAATGTTAGCTCCTGGCCCCACATCTTCATCTATAATTGCAAACATAAATGGTTCCTAGCCTCTTTGGATCTATCGTCCCTACCCTTGACACTATATTGCATTTGTTCCCATCAGTTCCTCATCTAGTTCATTACCACCATGAAGCGGAACAAGAATTTCTATAACATTCCTGTGCCGGATCAGCCGGGCTGTGGTTCGTACGTTGGACTACGTGCGGCCAGCAGTAACAGCCTGGTTGATCAGGCCCTGATCCACCGGGAGGCCTGGTCGTGGACAGGGCCGCGGGGGCGTTGATCCCCGGAATACCCTCCAGGTAGACTCCAGGTAGGTGACTCAGGTATTTAGTTTTCATCTATGCTTCTTGCCTCTGTGACTCGCATTTCAAACTGCCTGTCCTTATTTGACATGTTATTTCTTTTGTTAATAAAATAGCAAAAAGGATATATCAAAAGCACTTATCTAGGTTTTATGTCTCAATATTCTGCCTTATAATAAACCTTTCAGTTGATTCACAATGAAAGATTCCATGAAATATATTTTTTTTTACCAAATTACGTATAAAAATTTACTGCTATTTATTCAGCCATTTTTTTAAATAAAATACGGATAAAAAAATATAAATCTATCATACGCTTCTTGTGTATATTTAAGTTTCACTATGTACGACCCATAAGGGTCGTACATAGTGAAGCTTAATAGCAAAGGGATTTTCTAAAACGATGTGTATATTTAAAAAAAAAAAACGTGATTTGTAAAACTGTACCAACTAGAATGAACAAAAAGGCTCAATACCGTGAATGGAACAACACTCAAATAATGGTCCAAGTCGGACCGAAACGTCGTCGTAAGCTCCTCTCTCGTGTGCGCAAGATATTTGTGTATTGTACCAACTAGTTTCTACACGTTTCGAACGTCATCGATACCGTCAGCGTGGCGTTGACTCCACGTGGCGTGTCGAGAATGTCAGCCGAATTATGACGCTGGTTAAATCTCTTATACCGAATTGTCAGCTAGTTAAACTTAGCTAAGTCTGTTACGGTATTGTCAAATATTCCATTATGCGCACCTTTCTCCCGATTTTTTCCAGCTACAAAGAGAAATCTTCCAGTTTTATGTTCGTACCTTCATCCTGGTGAAAAGTTTTAATTTGAACTGTGTGCTCAGAATAACCAAACCAGTTTTAATTAGCAGTTTAATCCTCGTAAGTTAAACTTATATTTTCCACACTCGTGTTTTCTAGAACTATTTAAAACTGCATTGTTTGCTTTTAAAAATACACACGTTTCTAAAATCACTCTTGGCTTTATTTTAAAAACCACGATATTTTCTAAAATCACGTTTGGGTTTACTAAAAAAAACACGATATTTTCTAAAATCACGTTTGGGTGTCCCGAAAACATTCCTAAAAGAAAAAAAAACCCGCTGGTATGTACTAAAAAAACCACACTAGTCTTTGTTAAAACCACAAATACTTACTAAAACCACACTAATGTTTACTAAG
This sequence comes from Cherax destructor, assembly GCA_009830355.1. Taxonomy (NCBI): domain Eukaryota; kingdom Metazoa; phylum Arthropoda; class Malacostraca; order Decapoda; family Parastacidae; genus Cherax; species Cherax destructor. The sequence goes on along the minus strand of WNWK01001669.1, from coordinate 108,996 downwards.
AACCGCACGTTCCTTTTTTTATATTTCTTGTCATTGTTTGTGCTCAGTAGTCCGTCGTAACCCTCGTCAGGAAAGCCTGTCACCGTTAGCTGAATATTCAACTCAGTATCGACAGTTCTTGACACATCGCTCGCTGTAAGTCAGATACGAACACGAAGATTTACTTAACGAGATTATATTGAACCAGGATTTGAGTGGGTCGCGCTGGCACGACGTGACGGGGTCTCAGAGTAGATTCTTAATAAAAGCTAGGATTATGTGAATATCAGAACTAGGATCATAGCAACCCTAGGGCTAGGATTATTACCACTCTAGTGCTAGGATTATACGGATGTCCGAGAGGGAATAGTACGGATGTTAAAAATAGGAAAAATGTGAATCTTCAAGCGAGGATTATATTCCTCCCCAGAGCAATGATTAGGTGTTCTGTATATCGGGAAATTTCTTTTTAGTTATCATAGGGATGGAATTGATAAATCTATTTGAATTCCGTTTGGCTAATCCTTTCCGTGCGCTACACGAGGAAGAATGAGTCAGCGGTGAATTTAAACCGTTATCGTATCGTCATAATATCATAGATGTCCTTATCGTGTACCCTAGAAAAAGCAATGAAGAGAGAGAGAGAGTGAGAGGGAGGGAGGGAGAGAGTGAGAGAGAGGGAGGGAGGGAGAGAGCGCTAGAGGGCATGAGGGAGGGAGGTCTGAGTAGGAGGGAGGGAATGAGGGAGGAGAGAGGAAGGTACATATGGGTATTTAGTGGGAGGAGGGAGGTAGGAACATACGGGTATGGAAGGGGAGGAGAAGGGCGGTAATGAGAAGCGACTCTCAGTCACAGGATCTAATCCCCTTCCCCTCTATCATACGCCCTCTGTAGTGGTGTTGGGTGCTGCCAGACCCGCCTCGAATCCCATGTAACTTGACCAACAGATGCTCACTTCTCCCTGTCCTTCCTTCCCTCCCTTCCTTTTATCCCTCATGCTCATTCCTTCCCTTCCATTCACTCTTCCCTCTCCCACCTCATCCCTATACCCTCATTTACTCCCTTTAAGTCACGAATAGCACGAGGTAAAATGAAGTCTTATTTCGTTTGTCCTTAGGGATGAAATTACATTGCTTCAGATACATACCAGTAGAAAATATGCATCATATGTATTGCCAAACATATCAGAAATTCATGTATCCACGGAACATTATTTTACTCCACCTTTTCATATTATCTTACAAATGTGGAAATACTTATACATTTCTTGACATTTGCTTTCTCTTTCCTGAGACACTAGACTTCCCTTTTATTACATAAACTTCTTGATCTTTCTTTTCTTCTTGACATACAGCTTCTTTCTAAGGTAACAGTGTAGCGATGACTAAATTTATCAGTTTACTAACCTAATTCATACACTCACACATAGTAAAAGGAGTGTATGCACAGCTGTATAAATATTATGGAGCTGTTCACTTTAAGGTTTGGTCATGGACCGGGCCGGGGGGCGTTGACCCTCGCAACCCCCTCCAGGAAGACCCTCCACGTAGGTAAGGCTCATGCTTGCAATATAGAGATTCAAAGATGATCTGGTCGAGTCTCTGTGGTGTTGAGGTCAGAAGTGTGAAGTTCCCGGAGGTGAGAGGGGTGACAATGATCACTGACTGAAGGCTTATTAGGTAGGGCAAAGCCATTATGGAAAGATTTACAAAAATGTGAGTTTCTCAAAGGTTCGTGAGATCCTTCCTTCACCATCGAGCATTACACCTTCAACAGAGACAACATCGAATCTCTGGTTATAACACTCTGTATCCACATTTTTAAAAAAGCACCAAAATTATGCTTGGACCTGACTAGCTTAGGCCAGTAGGTGACTTGGATCTGCCTAGCATGGGCCAGTAGGTCTCCAGCAGTGCTCCTTCCTTCTTATGTTGCTTAGTAAATAGAAATTGAAAGTAATCCGGGAACTGCAATGCGAAAGTAAAAAAAAAATTTGGTCTCCTAAGTAAAATATCTTAGTTTATTTTATATCATTAGGGACTATTTAAGTTATTGGAGAAGCATTTAACATCAAAGAGGTAATTTTAACATATAAATGGTGTTAGTAATTGTTCTAACACTAATTTATTAAAAAAAATGGACAAAATCTAAGATATTTTGAAGGCAAGTAAATGTAAGTTTTCTATATAAAAACCCTGCCTTAATTTAACATTTCTATATACTGCTTAATAAAAGTATATAAAATCCAGGTGTTAGGTTTTTTTTATATTTACACATGTAAATTTCCTGTAAATGCTTAAGAGCTGAAAAAAAAGTTACCAATCTACTTACGTTGTCTATTATTAAACAAGTAGACAAGAGTCATCCACCTATGATAATAATATGTTAGGTAAAAGGACACGGATGCAATTAATATGACATTTTACTGTGGCAACGTTTCGCTAACATTTTGATTTTGTAATTCTCCCATTATTACTAGTGATAATTCAAGTTTTTATAAGCAAGTGAATAACTATATAGCAGTAAAGAAAGACGTTCGTAAAAGTTAAACCGAGAGGTGAACCCCTGGTAAACCCATCACTCTCTGAACACATGTACTCAAATTGGAGGTTGTATTAAATAGAATATTACACAATTTGGAAGAAAAAATGAAGTAAAAATTGTGATCAGTTATTTGCAGCTTTTTCTAGACCAGAATAATGCCTGGCTTAGCGAGATGTGACCAATATTGTATTCTCTCCCACACACACATATATATATATATATATATATATATATATATATATATATATATGTATATATTATATATATATATATATATATATATATATATATATATATATATATATATATATATATATATATATATATATATATATATGCTAACAAAAATCACCATCTCAGAAAAATTAAATATCAAAACAGTCTTGAGAATTTGGAAGATGCTGGCAAAGGTTTTCTATCGTGCGTTGCTTTTCGTACGTCCTCTTCATCCTCCACCTGTGCTGCCGCTGCTGCCTCCTCCACCTCGCATCCATGAGCCTCAACGTTCCTCTCCTACTTTCTCCTCCTCTTATTCGTCTCCAGTTAAAACAGAATTTATAGGACTATGTTTGGCACTCTATTCCATAGACATGATAAAGCTTGTCCCGGGGGAAACCTTGTCTCCAATAGAAGCAATTATTGCCTGTGCTGTGTTTCTATTCATAGTGTGTTGCCAGCCCTTGCTCTACCTCGTTAATGTGTGTGTGTGTGTGTGTGTGTGTGTGTGTGTGTGTGTGTGTGTGTGTGTTAATGACTCACTACATTCACAGAGCTGGACGGGAATCAAACCCGAGGCTGCATTCTTGCTATTTCTGCTTTGGCTCTGAAGGGATAAGAACTAGATCTGCCCTTGTATCGTTGTTGGCGATGGAAGGTGGCTATAAACACGTGCAACTTATGTTGCAGACCGTGGCACCTGGGGAATTTACGCGAATAAGACTGGTTGTCGCTTTCCTATCGTAACCAACACGACCCTGTGGTTCAGCTCAGGATTTGTCTGCATGAAGCCTCTGGTTCGATATTATATATATATATATATATATGGATGAAATTTTCTTAATTGTCAAAGATAAAATGCGAAGTAGTAACTCTTCCTGATACATTACAAAGTTAAAAGAAACTTGTTTCTTTGACTGCTGTGATACGGCCGTTTAAGAAGATATATATATATATATATATATATATATATATATATATATATATATATATATATATATATATATATATATATATATATATATTCTTAACACGTCGGCCGTTTCCCACCGAAGCGGGTTGGCCTAAAAGAAAAAACGAAAGTTTCTCCTTTTACATTTAGTAATATATACAGGAGAAGGGGTTACTAACCCATTGCTCCCGGCATTTTAGTCGTCTCTTACGACACGCATGGCTTACGGAGGAATAATTCTGTTCCACTTCCCCATGGAGATAAGAGGAAATAAGAACAAGAACTAGTAAGAAAATAGAAGAAAACCCAGAGGGGTGTGTATACATATGCTGTATATATATGTGCAGTGTGACGTAAGTGTAAGTAGTAACAAGACATTCCTGAAATCTTGCATGTTTATGAGACAGAAATAAGACACCAGCAATCCTACCAACATGAAAAACAATTACAGGCTTTCGTTTTACACTCACTTGGCAGGACGGTAGTACCTCTCTGGGCGGTTGCTGTCTACCAACCTACTACCTAGAATAATATATATATATATATATATATATATATATATATATATATATATATATATTATATATAATGTATGTAAAATATTTTTCGAGAAAGCTTTCAGGAGACTCGAATGTAGGAAGTCAAAACAAAAGCCAACAACTCTGCTACTGTACTTCTGGACCTTAATAATGCTCTCTCCAACATGTGGGAGGCCCTTGACTTTGGAATGTTAGGATAGTCGTGGATTTTGACTCGATGCAAGTTTTAGCAGATCTTTCATCTCACCCAACAGACAGTAACAAAGTATACCTCTTGTTTCCCTTCTGGTTTCCAATGAATCTGGAATAAATGCAGTAAATGTATGCAACCTTTTTGTGGGAGATCGGACGGAGCAAGTTGCAGTCTTTGGCTACTCTGTACTAACATTTCAAGGTCTGCCGTATGTAGCATGTTGGAAATCATATTTTTTTTTAACCATCAAGGTACGGTAACAGTGCTACTGTTACACGGTGAGGACGAAGTTTCAACTTCTTATTTCATGTTTCAAATATATGTATATACATGGTAAGAACTTTTATAAAGCAACTCTACATACCGCATTTCTTTCTAAACATGATTCAGAAAGATCCATTTTTTTTACGTTATTTAACAGTACACTTCCTAGGCACAGAAACATAAGAAAGGAGGAACACTGCAGGAGGCCTGTTGGCCCATTCTATGCAGGTCCTCCCATACAAAATCGTTTTGTAGAATCTCTCTCCTCCAACCCAAATTGAGACAAAAGGTTAAATATTTAGAAAGGCTGTGACTATCATGTAATTTACAGTTGCTTGCTATTACATGCCTTACTCTGTTTATCAAGCAATATATGTTATTTTCACCATCTCATTTCTTCTCTGGATATTAACCACAGCAACCAAGAAGAATGCTAATGATGGTTTCAAGATGAAGAACAAAGATTAATCTGTGACAGTATCGAAGAAAGTGTTATTTGATTTAAACCATACCACGGGTGGGGTTCGAACCCGCGGTCACAGTGTCTCAAAACTCCAGGCTTCCCGCATCTCTCGTCCCGAAAAATCTACCCTCAGTGCAATTAGAGACAATGAGAGGAAGAAATGGGCTCACGCAAAGTAGTGTACATTGTGACCTGGTGAAAGAATGTCAAAGAGATTAATATTGCTGGGTAAAAGCAGGTCAGAAGTGCATGACAGAATCCTTTAACACTGCAGTACAGCCACCAGCTACTGACAACACGACATCCACATCAACACAAGAACCACAGCCATCGATATCAACCCTCTCTACACTTGAATCTCAACAAACAACAACTAGAATGTAAAGCAAGATAAACTGTACTAATTTGTACCAAGTTGAATATTGTACAAAATTTTTTGGGGCTACTTTCCTCAAGGAGTCGATTTCAAGGAGCGTATTCTTATAGTGGCATTGATTTGATAAAACTTATTTTAATAAGGTGTTTATAGAGTGAGTTGACTAGTTTGTGATCTAAAATGTTGTGTGTAGTGGTGAGCTCACTACTTTGTGCTTTAGAATGGTGAGTGTAGTGGTGAGTTGACTAGTTGGAGGTTTAAAATGCTTGGCGAAGTAGTCAGCTGATTATTATTTGTTTTAACATTCTGTGTGTATTAGTGGTGAGTTATCTCTTGGTTTATCATTCTGGGTGTAGTAGTAAACTGGCCAGCTTGTGGTTTAGAAGAAATTCCATTACGTGCAGTTCTTTTTTTTTTATTTGGATGAAGGATGTACACCAAATTATTCTCTGTAAGGCGACTTGTGCCGCACCCTTCATGACCGCACAGTATGAGAATACCTTTTAAACTCGGAAAAATTCCCAGGACTCTGCGTTTTATGGCATTTTACTGAGACTATTGTACGCTTTGTTCATCAGAGACTATCAGTCAATAAAGTCCCTGGTGAACGAAACGCATATGTTTTATTAACACACTTGTTGACATATTCTACTATTTGTTTACGTTCGTGGACTTTTCTATTTTAACAAGACTATAAGTTCTGTGAATGAAAAAAAGAATACTTTGGCTGGAGGAGCAACACGTAATGGGAAGCGGAGGTCAAAAGCGTGTGAACAAATATTTAATGCTTTCTCATGTGTTTCAGTCCTGTTCACTAAGGGTCCGCCACCCACAGGTTGAGAACCATATTGACCCTCAACGTTGTCTTAAAAGTAGAAATGTCTGCTTGTGAAACTAACGTCAGAGGATAAGTTTACGAAAGAGATTTTTTTCGCCTCTCTTTAGCGTACGCTTAGCATTTTCTATCCATGTTCTTCCTGCACATCATGTACTGAGCGATGTTGTGTACAAGTAAGGCCCCCTTACTGGGTAATGTTCATCACGTACAAGATGTTAGCGCAGTATATAATAAATTAGCTCTTTTAATTCGACACAGTGAGAAAGAGAGAGGGCTAAAGAAAACAGGTAGTGTTGAATTTCAGTCGCTTTTGTTCTGAACTTGAGAGTAGCTTGATCCCGCGGTGGGTTTGAAATGGATCGTCTGGTCAGGGATGGACGGGAGGAAGGGTGGGCTGGAGGAAGGGTGGGCTGGAGGAAGGGTGGGCTGGAGGAAGGGTGGGGCGGAGAATGGTAGGCTGGAGGAGAAACGGAGATACACATAGGCAGGGGAGGAAGGGAGGTATTAGGAGAGACGATGGGAGGGGAGGGGTGGAGAAAGCGAAGTGGGACCGACTGTGCTTTTGAGAACTGTGGTAAGAACATAAGGAGCACTGCCGCAGGCCTACTGGCTCATGCTAGGCTCTAGTGATTGGGTTGTGGCGGACTGACGAACTCGGTTTCAGAGTACTTGGAGGCATTTTCTAACATGCAGTCCTTGTTTTTTTTTTTTAACTAAAATACCTAAATTCTCACACTTTTAATTGACACTGCTTCTACCTAGGGTGTGATGGTGTCTATACTCTAGGATGTGTTAATGTTGCCTACACTGTAGATCGTCCTGCTGATACTGTTTACAATCTTATTCACACTGCCTCATTAATTAGATGTTTGCGTTTTATGTATATGCAACCAAGTCTGGTATATTTATATATATATATATATATATATATATATATATATATATATATATATACACGTGACCATTTACTGTTGGTGGAACAGTCAAGAACTGGGGGGATTGTTCGATCCTGCCTTCCTTCCAAAAAATTGTGTTCCTGAACAAAGGGGAGATTTAAGGCATCGTCTGTAATCTTCACTAACAAGCGCAACCGCTACCGCGTCTTTCCTTCTGGCAACTCTGGTAACAGTGTACATCCAGGTGTAGATTTCGAGTGGCAGGGAAAGGGGAAAGAAAAGTCAGATACGGAAACAAAGGAAGATGGAGATTAAAGATTTTGCTCACAAGGGCGAGTTTACTGGGCAGTGCCGCTCTGTGCGTGAACATGCCGTTGTGAAAGTGAATACACTACTACAGCCATAATGAAGATAAAAAAAATGAAAAAGAATAAGGTAAGGCCAAAGGTTCAGAATGATTTTTTGGGAAATTGTGGCATACACAAATTTTCGCTTCGCTTATTCGGCAAGAAGAGCGTTGCTATTTAAGCCAAAATCGCAAGTTTTACCTATTCGACACGATATATATATATATATATATATATATATATATATATATATATATATATATATATATATATATATATTATATACATAATATGGTACAAAAGATTTAAGAGATACATTGTTGATATAAAGATGGCATATTGGCATATACAGTACACGAGGTGTGAGAGATACATGTCTAGTACATATTGTTACATGTTTGTCACTGATTATAATGAGAAAATCTCCTCCAGCTCATATATATATATATATATATATATATATATATATATATATATATATATATATATATATATTATATATATGTCGTGCCGATTAGGTAAAACTGGTCAATTAGCAAGAACTCATCTAAAATTAAGTCCTTTCTAAAATTTTTCTTATTCGTTTAAAGATATATTTTTTTCATTTATAATAATGTAAGAATTTATAATTTTGTACCAAGAGAAACTTTGAAAACCTACCTAACCTTATTACAACAAGCGCAATTTAATTTTGCCTAACCCAACTAAATATATTTTAGATACGTTAAGATTAATTTAATAAAAACAAACACAATGAAATATATTTTTTCGTTATGTTCAGAATGATTTTGGCGAAATTATTGCATATACAAATTTTCACTTGTCTTATATGGCAAGGTGAGCGTTGCTATTTAAGCCAAAATAGCAAGTTTTACCTAATCGGCACGACATATATATATATATATATATATATATATATATATATATATATATATATATATATATATATATATATATATATATATATATATATATATATATATAAAAAATCTTCTGAAAATATTTTCAGAAGATGCATTTCAAAACTCTAAAACTGGAAAGATTTACATAATTTGTGTAAGAAAAGATTCCACCTTGCTGAGCCCAGCTGTTCTTGAGACAACATTTCGCTCTGTGGATTATTCCAGTGAGGGGAGGGTGGAAGCGCCACACCATCAGTGCCATTATCACCACTCATAAAACTTGCAGTCTCACCATCTTGACTCTGACTCAACCTTGAGAAAGTGTTGTCTAATTTCTGGAATTTTCATCTCCCTGGAGAGTCTCACTAGAACACTAGTAATAGTAGTAGTAGTAGAAGTAGCCCGGAGGGGCATATAGGTTCGATCCAAGGAAGGGGAGGATAAGACAAGTTTCTTGCGTCAAGAGACCCCTGAACGTCATTGATGCACCCCCCCCCTCCCTTCCCCCTCCTTGCTGGGTCATTCTGTGTTTAGTTTTATCGTGATTTTGATAAAGCTCCACACTGAGCGAAACGTTGTCCTAATAAACGCTCTTTCTGCAGTGTATCTCTTCACCATTTGCAAGAAACTTTTCCTTAATAAATGTCCCCTGTGTTGAATATATTTCTTCAATGGTCAGGTTGCCTTTTAACCACAAAAAAAATCGCCAATTGTATAAACAGAAAAAATATAAATACGAGATTAATGGTATAAAAAAATCCGATTTGTTTTTTTTTTCAGTGTAATTAACATTCCTTCATCAGTCACCCATTTGACTGTCTTTACCACGGTATAACAGTGATTATAAGGCCAGGTTTGCTTCACCCCACAGTCTGTAGTAATAGTAGTAATAATAGTAGTAGTAATAGTAGTAATAGTAGTAGTAGTAGTAGTAATAGTAGTAGTAATAGTAGTAGTAATAATAGTAGTAATAATAGTAGTAATAGTAATAGTAGCAGTAATAGTAGCAGTAATAGCAGTAATAGCAGTAATAATAGTAGTAATAGTAGTAGTAATAGTAATAATAGTAATAGTAGTGGTAATAATAATAGTAATAGTAATAATAGTAATAATAGTAATAGTAATAATAGTAATAATAGTAATAGTAATAATAGTAATAATAGTAATAATAGTAATAGTAATAATAGTAATAATAGTAATAGTAATAATAGTAATAGTAATAATAGTAATAATAGTAGCAATAATAGTAGTAATAATAGTAGCAATAATAGTAGTAATAGTAATAATAGTAGTAATAATAGTAGCAATAATAGTAGTAGTAATAGTAATAATAGTAATAATAGTAGTAGTAATAATAATAGTAATAGTAATAATAATAATAGTAATAGTAATAATAATAGTAATAGTAATAATAGTAGCAATAATAGTAGTAATAGTAGTAGTAATAGTAGTAGTAATAGTAGTAGCAATAATAGTAGTAGTAATAGTAATAATAGTAGTAATAGTAGTAGCAATAATAATAGTAGTAATAGTAGCTGTAATAGCAGTATGATGACAGAAGCAGTTGTTGCTCTTGGTACTTGTTAAAATATTTTGAGATGGTTCTCTCTCACTGACAACAACAAGAGTTCACGCACCAACAACAACAACAAGAGTTCACGCACCAACTACAAATTTTCTTCAGTACAAACTGACATTCATTTGTGTGTTAATTTATCTGAGTGCATAATCCCGTCAACCGTTCGGAGAAATTACTGATGATAATGACAAACATTACAGTCGAGAGAAAATGAATCGCGTACCAATCAGGTTTCCAATATATTTACAAGGAATATACACACATCGGACATATATCCATTATTTATCAACGTACTGGATATATGGTCATGGAGTATATTCTCATTCTGAACTTGTTTCCCTGCTAGAAGACGTCCTCATTATTGGTGGTAAAGGTTCACATCCCAAGGGAGAAGATGCTCCGCTGGTCTCCCTTTCTTCGTCTATGAGGGAGGATAGGAGAGAGTGGGGAAGGAGGGAGGGAAGGGGAGAGTAATACAGATGGCTCCAACTTCATCCTGTTCCCTATTTGTATGTCTCATAACGCTAAGAAGGCTTTAAAAGTGAGCTGATGTAGGTAACAGCTCCTACCATGTAAATAAAATTAGGAATCCTTAACCTTGTATATCCGTGTGTAATGAAAAAAGAGTTGCCCCTCTCTCTCTCTCTCTCTCTCTCTCTCTCTCTCTCTCTCTCTCTCTCACCTACTCTGGAACTAATTAACTGGTCGGCATTTGGAATTTTCGGCACCAACGACCAGCAGATTTTCAGAACCAGACGTCCGAACGGAGACCCCAAATGACCCTCGAATTCCATCAAAGTTCAACAAATAATGATCTGCAAAAAGTTAAATTGTTGATATATATATATATATATATATATATATATATATATATATATATATATATATATATATATATATATATATATGTCGTGCCGATTAGGTAAAACTTGCGATTTTGGCTTAAATAGCAACGCTCTTCTTGCCATATAAGACAAGCGAAAATTTGTGTATGCAATAATTTCGCCAAAATCAATCTGAACCTAAAGAAAAAAATATATTTCATTGTGTTTGTTTATTATTAAATTAATGTTAACGTATCTAAAATATATTTAGTTGGATTAGGCTAAATTAAATTGCTCTTGTTGTAATAAGGTTAGGTAGGTTTTCAAAGTTTCTCTTGGTACAAAATTAAAAAAAATTACATTAGCATAAATGAACAAAATATATCTTTAAACGTATAAGAGAAATTTTTAGAAAGGACTTAATTTTAAATGATGGTCTGAACTGTTCAAGTTCCAAGGGTTAGCATGTTAGACGCAATAAAATCAGTGCGATCTTCAAAAGAATAAGTGAAGCCTTGTAACAATTCTGTGAGCAGCCAAGGGAGAACTTCCATCTCTGCTGCCCAGCACCCGGATTCACCCGCCAGCCCCCCTGGCAGGATCACATTACATCCATGGAAGAATGGAAGATTGTTGGTGTGGGACTCTTCTTAGGCATTTACCCTGACCGACATCTGCATTCCTTATAAAGCTGATCAGGGTGATGCTGCTGGTCATAGGGAAGATCACAGGCTCAACAAGTAGATTTCGTCCTTATAGGGTCAAAAATTCTAGGCTCGTGTGGAAAACATGCCATGGGTGTCCCGAAGGAGCTGGATTTCAGGCTCATCGAAACCACCAGACACCCGAGGGCTGCCACCTTTCTCTTCCAGCGTGGCAATCCAGAGAGGGAACGCCTGCTGCATCTTGATAATGACTGCCAAAACGTAGGAGAAAATAAACAAGAATCATCCACACAGCTAGACAGTCAACAGATAAATTCTTTCAGTCAGCCAGAAGTCAGACAACTCATCTAACCTCTCCAGTGTTGGCGCCGTGGAGAGGCTCGGGGGAAAGGGCATCAACCCACTAAAGAATCCCTCAACTCTCAAATAGAAATAGCAATAATAACACTGCTTCAAAACAAGTCTCTCCCAGACACACCCCCTCCCCCTTCTTTCAAGCCAGATAGCCTCCTCCCTTATTTCCCCTCCAACTACAAAATATAAATTCTGGCGCCCCCCTTTCCCACCTGCTTCTTGCAAAAAATAAAACCAGCTTATTAAATTGTCTCCAACAGTGGCATAATCTCTCTCTCCTACACAGGTGTAATCTCTCTCCAACTCAGGTACAGACGACTCTTGAATACAGGTGTAAATAAGCCTTCAACACATGCCATGCCCTTGGTAGAAGGAAGAGGAGGAGGAGAATAAAGGTGAGAGAGAGAAGAGAAGGATGGGGACATTCGAGGGAATAATTGAGGAAAGAGAGGAAAAGACAGAATGAATATTGTAACAGTAGGGAGAATGTGGTTAAAAGGAAAGAGCGATAATGAAAGTGAGAGAAGGTAGGAATAAGGAGGGATAAAGATGAGAAGCAGAGTAGGGAAGGAAAAGAAGCGTAACAGAAGTGAGGGGGAGAATGAGAGGGAAGGAGGAGGAGGAAGGGTGGGTGGAAAGAAAGCAAAAGTAAGGTTATTTGCATACCAAATTCCCTCTTTGACTCGGATTCACTTGGCTTATTGGTTTCGAGACAGCCAATACAATCCTGATGATGTGATGAGGGTTCGATGTAGCTCCCTGAACGACTCCGCATTCATACCTCTCAATTAACTCCCTTTGGTGTATATATCGTGTCGAATAGGTAAAACTGGTCAATTAGCAAGACCTCATTCAAAATTAAGTCATTTCTAAAATTTTCTCTTATACATTTAAATATACATTTTTTAATTTATGTTAATATAAAAAATAACGATTTTGTACCAAAAGAACCTTAGGAAACTTACCTAACCTTATTATAATAAGCACAATTTAATTTAGCCTAATCTAACTAAATATATTTTATACAAGTTTACCATAATTTAATAATAAACAATGAAATATATATATTTTTCGTTAGATTCAGAATGTTTTTTTGGAAATTATTACATACACAAATTTTTTGTTGCCTTATTCGGCAAGAAATGCGTTGCTATTTAAGCCAAAATCGCAAGTTTTACTTATTCGGCACGACATCAAGATGCCCAGGACGTCTTTATCCAATAATCGTGAGGGATAACTTAAAAGATTATTTATCTTTTGTGCTTAGAATGATTGTTATAATAAAAATAATCTTTATTTCTGCAAGTACATGTACAACGTACACAGACCTTTTTTATTCAGGGCATTTAAGGCAAATTAGCTTTTGTCCCCAGGATGCGACTCACACCAGTCGTCTAACACCCAGGTACCTATTTTCCTGCTAGGGGAACAGGGACAGCAGGTGCGTTAAGGAAACACGTCCTAATGTTTCCAGCCGTACCGGGAATCGAACAACGGACCTCAGTGTGTGAAATGAGTGCGCCAGCAATCGAGCTACAGAACACCGTGTATGAAGGATTTTCTCGATTGCCTTATTTATACTTGTGTCATCTAATGTTCCATGATTAATCTACATTTTAAATTAATTTCCGAGTGTGTTATGAGACGAGTGATTAGCGAGTCAACGTCCATTATCGCAAGAATTAATGAGAGGGACGCTAGATATAGCGACTGTTTTGCTCTTAACAGCCGAGATACAATTATACGAGGATGTTGAGGGTTGTGATGGCTATGATAGTGGGGTGGTGATAGTGAGGACGATTGTTGTGATAGTAATTGTGATAATAAGGAAAGTGATGATAGAGAAAGTGATCCTATGGATGACAGTGACTGGTTATGATAATGGTGTTGTTGAGGCTGACAGTGATGAGAACGATGATGATAACTATGCCAGTGGTGACAGCTATGATGAGAACTATCATCACGATAAAGCCAACAGTCCCATTGCAGTGTTCTTCTAGTATTAAGGTGATAGAGTCTAAGACGAAGCAGCACTGATAACATTGCAAGAAATCAGAAGAGACGAAAGGAAAAGACCTAAATGGGGAGGAAATAAAAGAGAGGATGAAGCATAATAAAAAGCCAAAGGGCAATGTTTATATATAATCAGGAAACTAAAGCAGGGAATTATAGGAGATGATAGACCCCTCACTCCTACACCCCACTCCACCCCTCATTCCAACACCCCACGTCCCTTCATGAGAGCCTTGACATTAGCCATGGGCTCTTGATCCAAAGAATCTACCCTCCCCTACCCATTCCAGTATCGTTTTGCATAGTTTTTCAGGGATATTCACTTGAGAAGTGATCCTCAAACCCCTTGTGACCACACTTGATTGCCTCCCATTCTAAGGGTTTAGCGCTTCAGAGGAATATAACACTGCAAGCAGTATCCATCCTTCCCCGAGGACGGAGTTCCCTCAGTATCCTCAGTGCTCTCTCGTGGACACAAAAGAACACGAGTCGAGCCGCACAATGTAGTGAAATACTCCCGAAGGTCTCAGAAGGGCAGACAACTCCCCTCTTCCCACAGCTGTGAGTTACAAACAAGCCTGAAACCTCCCACGGAAACGTAAATATATAGACAGCCTGTCAGGAGCGTTTCAGAGGAGGACCCACACGAAATTGTACCCGGGGGGATGTTGAGAGTTTGAGTGGGGGAAAATGTCATATATAAAAATTGAGAGTTGTATTGGGAAGATGATTTGGAAATAAACTATTTTGGTTAATATATAACACGCGCGCCCACACATGCACATAGACCCACTCGCGCACGCGAACACACACACACACACACACAGCCCCGGTGGCCTAGTGGTAAAGCTCTCGCATCACGCACGGAGGGCCGGGTTCTATTCCCGACGGGGCGGAAACATTTCGAAGTGTTTCTTACACACACACTCACACACATACATACAACAGGCCTAGTGTCAAATCGACATGTGCCTAGGACAAAATGGTAACTAACTAACTAACTAACACACCAGGAGCTGAGTCTCGACCCCTGCAACCACAATTAGGTGAGTACACACACCATCAGACAAAACTTGAGCAGAAACTGCGCTTCTAAAGATCAAAGAGTACCTTGTGATAAGGAAACAATGAGTGTACGAGAAGTTATCATAACGGGAAAGCGTAACAACTGGGGTTCCACAAGGATCGGGATTAGCACCGGCACTGTTTCTGGTATACGTGAGTGACATGCTAGAAAAGTCAGATGTATCCGTGTTTGCAGATGTAAAACTGAGGAAAACACCTGATGAGGACCTGGACTAAGAACTTTAATTCAAGCTCAGCAAATTCAGCAAATTATAGAATGGACAATATGAAGAAAAACTGAGTAATGATTAGGGGAAATGAGGTGCGTAAACCTCATGAATAGTATACAATACCATGAATAGTATACAATACCGACAAAATGAATAATTAGACATGTGCATGGGTATCTTTATTTGTAGACGTTTCGCAAACCAGTGGCTTTATCAATACAATACAAAGACATGTGAAGAATGTAGAATTATACACAAAGGCTGAGGTAATCAGTCTCTCAGCCTTGGAGTTCGTGAAAAACACCGCAGTCTTGACGAATTTGAAGCATAGGCATGAAGCTTGGCGTTTATAAACAAAGTAAGGGACGTACAGCAGAGTCTTCATATCGTCAGATGCATACATCAGCAGACTAACGTCTGCAGCGAATGCTTGTTCGATAAGTCTAAGAGAACCTTTCAGGAATCTCAGCAGTCATTTATGGCTTTATGTATGACCTAGTCTTAGAGCCAAGGAAAAAGAGCTATGAGGAAAGGGTAAAACGGAACGAAATCTGACTATTTTAGAGGATAAAGGAAAGAGAACAAGCTGTTGGAGAAGCCTGCAACTGATACAAGAAGTCTCAGTGGAAGTCAGTAACGCAAGTGAGCCTTAGTGACATCGGGAAATATTTTTTCTACCCTCAAGGGGATCAAGAAGTGAAATGATCTGTGTGAAGTAGTGAACCCAGGTTCCATACATAATTTTAAAAATAAATATAACCAGCCGCACGAGACTAGGATGGAGAAAATCCCTCGTATAGCAAGAGGCTGGGCCGGGAGCTGAGTCTTAACCCCTTTAACGACAAATTGGCGAGTAAAACTCTCCCGAAGCTTCAGCAAGATGTGCTAGACTGACAAATACATGAACGGCATTCAGAAACCTAAATACAGAATCGTTCAAAGAACTTTTCACCGTTTACGTAAGACCAGTCAGTGAATTGTCTTAACAGAAGTGGAACCTCAGGCACAACACACTTGAAAAGAACACCGGTGCTCAACACCAGCTTCCCTTCAAGGGATGTGCCTTAATGCAGGTGTGCAACATCTGGGTATCTTTATTGTAGACGTTTCCCCATGCAGTGGCTTTATCAATACAAATTTGTATTGATAAAGCCACTGGATGGCGAAACGTCTACAATAAAGATACCCAGATGTTGTACATGTTTCTAATTCATCTAAACGAGTGATAGGAATTTGATGAAACTCGTGTGGCACTGGAGTGATGGGTGGAAAAACATGGTAGTTGATGAAACACATTACAGTTGTTAAAGTGGTGACACACACACACACCCTAATTGTGGTTGCAGGGCTCGAGTCAGGAGCTATGAATCGACCCGTGCAACCACAATTAGGTGAGTACACACATCAACCCTCAGGAAGTTAAGAGTCTGGCCCAAGAGCTGCACTTCAATACCAACAAACTCAACTAGGCATAGAATAGAGAACTGGTTAAAAAAAATTCAAAACAGCGTCAACTTTTATCACAAACACGTTTCGCTCATGGAGAACTACCATTTTGATACTGAAACGCTATAATAAACTCTTGCGATGTTTCATGAGCCTTTTCAAACTTAAGAGTGCAGACTCGGTTGGTAGCGCATTCAGCTACCAACCGAGGTCCGTTGTTCGATCCCCGGTACGAGTGTCAACATTAGGACGTGTTTCGTTGAGACACCTGCTGTCCCTGTTCACCTAGCAGTAAATAGGTACCTGGGAGTTAGTCGACTGGTGTGGGTAGCTTCCTGGGGACAAAATTAGCCTAATTTACCCAAAATGCTCTGCATAACAAGGGGCCTTCTATACAGTATGTCACTGATGTCAGCTATGGGCTGTATACGTTGTATCATGTACTTGTAGAAATAAAGATTATTATTATTATTATTATTATTATTATTATTATTATTATTATTATTATACTTGCCACAGTTACAACCCAGGAAGCAAAATGAATCGCATCAGAAATTTACTTACTGGAATTAATTTTAGACGTAACCACGGAAAGACGTGAGAGGACGAGCTAGAGTCAGGAATTCTAGGAAAGAAAGCTGCGCTCATCAACCGGCCTCTCCGGATACGAGAGGCCAGAGACGTGGCACCCGTGGCACGCGCCTTGATGCTTCAATTGCCAAGCCCAAAGAGATGCAGGAGTGAAGCAACGAGGGAGGGAGAGAGAGAGAGAGAGAGACATGGAAAGGGCAGATAACAGGATGCTTCAATATCTTTGTTGTGGCTTATAGGGCTGGCATTGGTTAAACCGTATTGAGCAAGATGCATTTTGAGGCCATGTGGTGAAAAGAGAGAGAGAGAGAGAGAGAGAGAGAGAGAGAGAGAGAGAGAGAGAGAGATTTCCCAAAGATCTCCTCAAAGACCCCAACTTTGGCGAGCCTTTCACAGAAGCATATTGAATTCTTGGAGGAGCACCGCTAGCTCAGGTCGAGCGAACGTGACCCCAGCGAAGGGTCGAGCCTGTGTGTGTGTGTTGTGTGTGGTGTGTATATGTGTGTGGTGTGTATATGTGTGTGGTGTGTATATGTGTGTGTGTGTATATGTGTGTGTGTGTATATGTGGTGTGTGTGTGTGTGTGTGTGTGTGTGTGTGTGTGTGTGTGTGTGTGTGTGTGTGTGTGTGTGTGTGTGTGCGCGCGCGCGCATGCATGCATGCATTCCTTTGAAGAGTTGCGCGTGTAAGCCTGTGTGCACAATTACCGAATTATGATTACCAGGGATGAAAACCACTGCCCTACGTGGGTATTTTCCTATTCTCATTTTTTCCTCATCCTTTTTCAAGTGTAAATAAGCTTAAGTGTGACTAGGCTCAAGCGTGAGACTGCCCATGTATGAACGACTTCGAGAGTGATAAGCTGATATATTAACTGGCTCAAGGGAGAGTGTAACTCAAACTCCTCAGACAAAGAGCCCTTCACCATCATCATGACAAAGTATGATGCTGTGAGATCTTTCACCAGTGAGCTAATTAACTTGGAGTAGCTAACTTTCTCGTAGAAATCGGCAAAAATAATTAACTTCTACGATTTTGAGGGAAGACAGTTGTCAATTTATGATAATTTCGTGTTTCGTGAATAAGACTGAAGAAGTTAGAAGAAGGTTTGGTGATATGAAAGGAGTAATTCAGAGAGCAGACGAGGGGGTTGTTGAGATGGTTTGGTCCTTTAGCAAGAATGGCGCAATATAGGTTGATAAAGAGGGTATATAAATCTTCAGAGGATGGGAGGAGTAGAAGAGAACTCAGAAACGGTAGTAACAAGAGTGTGAAGGTAGTTTTGAGTGGTAGAGGCTACAGTATCCATACAGTATGTGTGAACGTCTTGAGTGACAGTGACTGGTGGCAACAAACTGTTGGAGTGTGAGCAAGGTAACATCCAAGGATGGTTAAAGGATTGTTTTGGAGGTGGGAAGTAATTACCTGTACAGTATCAACCGTGAGATCGGAATATCCAAACATTTCTGAAAAAAAAAACAAGGGCTTGTGTGGTGAAAAACGAGTTTTTCCTCTTTGCTTTGTAAGAAATGGTCAAAAGAAGAGTAACCAAGAAGAACTGTTGACTTCCATGAACAATTGTAGTTCAATTTATAACAAAGCCATAATCGAGAAAACTACAGAACAAATCTTATAAAAATAACCAGATTATATATTAACATAAAACAAAGTCTCTCATATAAAGCAAAACAAAATTAAAAATCACTGAACAGATGATGTATTGCTGCTCAACCGAGACCTTATTCGCACTATGTATAGGTACTACGAGACGATGATAGTCTACATAATGTTGAAATCATAACCGTGAAATCATTGTAGGTAAGACAAAAAAATTTAGTCGTTTATATGAGAATGATCACTGACTCTATAGACTTAAAAATGTCGAGAATACGAGCTGTTTTTCTCCGAGATCCGAGATGATGTTGAGATCTTGGTAATAGTGAGTTCTGAATCCCAGTCTGAGGGCTTGTCACTCCTGAAGAAGACTACACATTTACTGGAGGACTTTTGTATACTTCTGTGGTCCTGTCAGCAGTATACTCTGACTGACACTCACAACACACACACACACACACACACACACACACACCTGAAGATGTGCAAGAACATGAAAGCACTTTGGTCTGATTTCATATTTTCATTGTGGCATTTTTACATATTTGCAATCACGCGTTTATGATTCATTCCAGATTATATATAAGCAACAATATATAAAAAAACATTTCAGAATAATTTTCTAAGCGATTTTCATTGTTTCAGGTTTAGACAAAAATTACAATGGACGACACACATGACATGATTTTCCATGTGCTCACAGACCAATGAATTACCTTAATGAGGGTCGTGGGTCATGATAAGATAAGATAAGATTTCTTCAGTATTCACAATAACGACGTCGAATTAACTGCGATCTCTGGGCCGGAGCTCCCCTCGAGGGGGGAGGTTCTTGATCCGTGGAACTGAACCTCCACTACCCCTTCCTTGGATCGAACCATAATTAAGCCTTCCACCCCTCCCTCCCCTGCTCTGTAAGACCCCTACGAATTTAGCTCTCCGCCATAACTGCAATAACAGCCACTAGGTGGAGCTCAGTCATCCACACTGAAAAACCAGGATCTGGAAAAAATTGATATACAAATTAAACAAGTCATCAACCGTAATATTTATGAATTTATCTGCCTGGCGATGCGCTCCGGACTATGCAGTTTTATTTTTTTTAATTATTTGTGGAATTAATTATTTATAGATATGCAAGGGGTTAATTTTTAAATATAGTCAATAATGGATATGATATTATATATATATATATATATATATATATATATATATATATATATATATATATATATATATATATATATATATATATAATGTCATCATATCTATCACTGGAATGACCAACGTTTCTCTTTAACTCCTCATACTTTAGTCTCCCTCACCTCTTCTGCGTTATCACCTCCCTCACCTCTTCTGCCCCTTTTCTGTCATTTTTCCTCTACTTCTTTCTTATACCTTTACCTCCCCATTATCTCCCCTTTATCCCTCTTCTCTCATCCTTCTCCCCTCTCACCCCTCTTCTTCACCCCTTCTTGCCCTTCATTGCTTTCCCTCGCCCTCCCCCCCTCTTGCTTCTCTCTGGATCCTACTCTGTCCCTGATAGATTAAATGCTTTATAAACTGAGCTCTTCCTTAATTGATAATTAAACAGGGTAGGATTCGAACTGAGGGCTCCGTGTTGAGTGAGTGTGTGTGTGTGTATGTGTTAGTTAGTTACAATTTTGTCCTAGGCACATGTCGATTTGACACTAGGCCTGTTGTATGTATGTAAGGAACCACTTCGAAATGTTTCCGCCCCGCCGGGAATTGAACCAGGGCCCTCCGTGCATCAGGCGAGAGCTTTAGCCATCAGGCCACCGGGGCAGGTAGTGTGTGTGTGTGTGTGTGTGTGTGTGTGTGTGTGTGTGTGTGTTCGGGGTGTCACATACTCATCTTTCTATATAAGATTTCGTCTCAGTTGTGTCGCTTAGTTCTAATATTCTTGTAGTTGCTCCTAGATTAGTATTAAAAATATCCATAAAAGTGTATCTCACTAATCCTCACTCTTCTGTTTTAGTGTGGTTCTTGTCAATCATGAGTTCATTCTTTCCTAAGTCTTTTAAAAGGCTGGTATGGCTCTGTTACTCTCTAAGAACTTCTCTTCCTCATTTTTATCCTCATTAAGAGAAGTAGAATTTGATTTACTGTCTATCCTCCTTGGAGAGGATTTGTCTAATTAGTATATAGAACCTTTCAATTTCATTACGTTCCTAGCTACGTAAATGTTGTTCATAGCTGCGTAAATGTTGTTCCTAGTTGCGTAAATGTTGTTCCTAGTTGCGTAAATGTTGTTCCTAGTTGCGTAAATGTTGTTCATAGCTGCGTAAATGTTGTTCCTAGCTGCGTAAATGTTCTTCCTAGTTGCGTAATTGTTGTTCCTAGAAGCCTCTTATTACGCTTCTCGAAGTTTACAACTCACCTATATGCCACTAATAATAATAATAATAATAATAATAATAATAATAATAATAATAATCTTTATTTCTACAAGTACAGGTACAAGGTATACAGACCATAGCTGACATCAATGACATACTACTATATAGAAAGCCCCTTATTATGCAGAGCATTTAGGGAAAATTAGGTCAGTTTAGTCCCAGGATGCTACCCACACCAGTCGCCTAGCACCCAAGTACCTATTTTACTGCTAGGTGAACATGGCCAGCAGGGGTTTTAGGGAAACACGTCCTAATGTTTCCACTCGTACCGAGAACTGAACCACAGATCTCAGTGTGTAAGGTCCGTGGCTCGTGTGTGTACTCACCTAGTTGTACTCACCTAGTTGTGGTTGCAGGGGTCGAGTCATAGCTCCTGGCCCCGCCTCTTCACTGGCCGCTACTGGGTCACGCTCCCTGCTCCATGAGCTTTATCATACCTCTCCTTAAAGCTATGTATGGAACCTGCCTCCACTACATCGCTTCCCAAGCTATTCCCACTTCCCGACCACTCTATGACTGAAGAAATACTTCCTAACATCCCTGTAATTCATTCGAGTCTTCAACTTCCAACTGTGTCCCCTTGTTGCTGTGTCCCATCTCTGGAACATTGTCTGTCCACCTTGTCTATTCCTCTCAGTATCTTATATGTCGTTATCATGTCCCCCCTATCTCTACTGTCCTCCAGTGTCGTCAGGTCGATTTCCCTTAACCTCTCCTAGTAGAACATACCCCTTAGCTCCGGGACTAGTCTTGTTGCAAACCTTTGCAAACCAGTGATCTTAGCGTTGTGGTACAAACTCCTTGACTTGTGCGTAGGATTTGCAAGTCATTACAACTCCATTAAGACTGTAGGAGCAAGTTAGGAGGAAGAGGAAGAAAAGGAAAAGAAAGAAAATATAAAAGATGAAAGGGAGCTAATGTAGAAGAGTTAAAGAAAAAAATAGAGGATGTATAGAATGTGAAGATGGAAGAGAATAACGAGGAGGAAGATGAGAGGTCGGAAGAGGAGGAGGAGGAGGCAGAGGAAAAGGAGGTAATGGTCAATTGAATGTTTTAGTTGCAGTTATTAGCAGTGCTTGTTGGGAGGTGTTATGTGTAGTGGGGAAGGGGGGAGAGGAGCGTGGTGGGAATGAATAGATAGGGGAGAATGTCAGAAACGGAGAGAGAAGAATGGTAGTACTCACCTATATGTACTCACCTATATGTGGTTGCAGGGGTCGATTCATAGCTCCTGCCCCGCCTCTTCACTGATCGCTACTAGGTCTTCTCTCTCCCTGCTCCATGAGCTTCTGTGTGTGTGTGTGTGTGTGTGTGAGAGAGAGAGAGAGAGAGAGAGAGAGAGAGAGAGAGAGAGAGAGAGAGAGAGAGAGAGAGAGAGAGAGAGAGAGAGAGAGAGAGAGAGAGAGAGAGACGAAGGGAAGGATGGGCTGGGAAGGAGAGAGATTGGTGCAGGTATGAAGGCTCCAGGAATGTAAACACACACAAGAGCTTATCATCCATCTCAAGCACCTCTTGCTTTCATCTCTCTCCTCTCTACTTCTCTCTTCTTTGCCTTTTCCCCTCTCTCCATATATTTTTCTTATATTTTCCATCATCCCTTATGTTTTGTCTATCTTCTCTTTGTAATCTTACTCCACTCCCCTTCAAATTTTCCTACACTCCATGCATCTTCTTCCTCTCGTATTTTCTTTCTCTCCTCCACTTCCTGTTCGTCCTCTCAGGCTCTCTAGGCAGTGTTACAGATTATAATATATATATATATATATATATATATATATATATATATATATATATTTGCCGTCGTCTGCCTTGAAGAGGTCAGATGGACTGTAGGATCCAGTATGTCACTTGTTTTGAAGACACTGGAAAGCTTTACGAATGCCTTAAACAATCCGCTTCGAACCTTTGACGCCGAGAGCTTAAGAATGCAACTTCTTACCGGCTTCAAACCTGAAGTGCTGGTGCACTTATGGGATGCTGAGCTCTGTGATATCCAGAGAATGGTTCGACCGACTGACTATAAACCTTCACAGCTGGTGCATCTTAGTGGATGTTTTGAATTGGTTTTGGGCTGAGTAAATGTCAATTTTTATCTTTTTTTTTATTAAATTAGGACACGAGTTTCATTACCATAACTTGTGAGTTTCTAACACAAATAACCCACACACAGGAGAGAGAAACTTACCACGACGTTTCGGTCCCACTTGGACCATTGATCGAACTCCTTAAATCAAGCCTGAACGCCTTCCACTCCCCCGACGCCCTGTATGGTTGTAATAGTAATAAAGCTCTACGGTAAAAGCCAGCTCCACACCTATCTCCTTTCTTTATTGCAGCCGAAGCAATCACCAAGGTCTGTGAACAGTCAGATGAAGGATTGAACAGTCAGATGAAGGATTCAGTCTTGTCCAGAGGTGGCCAAGCCGGTTTATCTAACATCTGCGTGAATTCGTGGTCGTGAGTTCGAATCCCACATGCACTATATAATTTACACTAAACAGTGTCTAGCCATGATCAGCGAAGCTACTAGATTGCTTAATTGTTAGAAGATTCGAGCATAAAATCCTCGAAATATTTAAAACAACGATCTTACCATATTTCGTTGTTGCTTTTTCCCAAAACTGGATACAGAAACGAACACATTGTGAAGAGGGTTCATAAAAATGCAGCAAAAATCGTATCATCATTACGAAATGAAGCCTATGAAGACGCACAGCTCGAAACCTCTTATCTATAGAAGGGGAAACTATTCCATTATTTTCTTCCTCCTATTCATTCGCCATCCCTATATCTCCTTATACATATTAAAGTTCTTCTCGATTTCCGCTTATGTTTATCATATTTTTCTCTAACACTTTTCCTCACATCTCGTTCATATCAAGACACTAAATTGAAAACGAAAAGCTATATGAAACTCAACGTGTTTTGAAACCACAAAGCAACAAAAAATATCTAAGTGAAACCCCCCCCCCAAAAAAAAAAAATCAAAATATCTTTTGCCAACAGTTGAATATCTCTTGCCAGCAAAGAACACTGGAAAATACGGCGTTTCGAAGCTGTAAGAAAGAAAAACAATACAGTCTTTTAAGAAACGGCTGGACAAGCACTTTGAAAATATCGGAACTAACTAAAAAAAAAAGTACAGGAGCTTGTTTAAGAACAAAGAGCGGGTGAGCACAAGTCAAGTCCAAGAAAGTCTTTTCCGGTGGTGGGTGCAATTCTGCAGCTAATTTTCGGGTTGTGTGTTGACCGGGACGCGTAGTGGGTGGTAGTAGTTGTCGGGCCATGACTACCCGGGTGTAATAAACGTGGTAGAAACAGTAGTAATGGTGCTAGAAGTAGTAGTAATACTAGTATTAATGGTAGAAATAGTAGTAATATAAATGATTACATTAACAGTATAGTAGTAGTAGTAGCAACATCAGTATCAGTAATAATACAAGTAACTTTTAGAGCATTGTAACCTCTGTAACAGTAGTAGTGGTAGTAACCTCTACATTAATAGTAATAGTATTATTTCAATCAAATAACAACATTTAATGATCTTTTACTGAAGTCTGATTTATCCCCTGAGTAATATACTATTTCTCAATACCCTAAAATAAAGTATTATAAAAAAGATACCAAGAGCAGAAATAAATGGGTAAATGCATATTGAAGCTCTTGTCAAGAATTTAGAAATAGTTAAATGATACTTAAGTGGTACTTTGCTATATGGAGCACTTAATTAAACATGCTAATTAACTCTACCTAGAGTAATGAGACCCACTCTCTCACCCCCAGCATGACAGGATTCAGACTTTCTATTTCACTCAAATTATATATATATATAAGTCCAAACTTCTATAGCATTAGCCATTGTTATAGAGGATTCGAAACTATTGTGGGGTTGCCTGGTGAAAGTCTCTTGATCCCAGGAATTGGATATGTCCTGCCCTTCCCACCAGGGGCTGTAAGACCACCATGGATAAAGCAGTTCTCCAGGGTGTGAAAAATCCAACCACTCTAGGATCCAACACTGGCCTGAAGACTAGATCACTGTGGGATCCAACATTGGCATTACTAATTTACTAAAGCACTGTAGGATGCAACACTGGCGTGACTCAACCACTGTAGGATGCAACACTGGCGTCACTCAACCACTGTAGGATGCAACACTGGCGTCACTCAACCACTGTAGGATGCAACACTGGCGTGACTCAACCACTGTAGGATGCAACACTGGCGTGACTCAACCACTGTAGGATGCAACACTGGCGTGACTCAACCACTGTAGGATGCAACACTGGCGTGACTCAACCACTGTAGGATGCAACACTGGCGTGACTCAACCACTGCATTATCACCCCCACCAGCATCAGCTTGCACCTGACACTGTACACAGTATATGCGGAAGGTAACAATATCCAAGAAAATCTCACTTCAGCGCCCGGCCTAGATCAAGAGACCGTGGAGATGGGTTCCAATTCCCCATTGTCGATGCTCACGCTGATGGCGATTGGGAAGGGAATTAGATCTGCATCACCTGCCAAACCTCTTTCCCCCCTCCTTACTACCCAACCCATGTTCCCCCACCTTCACTCCACTCACAACCCCGCCCCCGCCCATTCTAACCCCCGTGATTCCACTCCCCCCCCTTAATTCCCACGGTCCATGCAAAACAAAAATAGAATGCAGCAGAAACCTTGTGTAAAAACAATAAGCTTCACTTGCATAATTTTCTTTTATTGCGGTGCTCCTTATGCCCTTCATTAAGAATTTTGTTTTTGTTTTTAAATGTCTTCCCTTGTGTTTGAAATCTGCCGTCGCAAAACAGAAAGGATTCGAAAACATTTTTTTTTCTGATTCGGGGAAAGTCTATTCCTTCTTCATTTGTCCTTATAATTAATAACTGACGGAGTACTTCAAACACACACACACACACACTTACACATTTACACACCAGTAGTAACTAACCAGGAGCTGTGAATCGACCCCTGCAACCGCAGATAGGTAAATACACAAAACAGGCCAAATGTCTATCGACAAGTGCCTTTGACAACTGGTAACTACTACTACAAGATGATTATGACGTACAAAAGACAGAGTGAACAGGGCGAACCTGTTAGAGAGAGGCGGAAATCAGGTACACAAGGGCACAGCTGGAGTTTACAAAACATAGAAGAATCACATGAATGTTACAAAACCCTTCTTTAGCCTGAGAGGAATCAGGAAGTGGAACGACTTAGACAGCGAAGCTTCGGAGGCAGAATCAATTTATACTTTTAAGAACATGTGTGACAGGGCTCATGCAGCCAGAAGAGGGAATACGGTAGTGGCCAGAAAAGTGGTGAGACCCGGGGCAGACACTTGACCCCTGTAACCACAAATTGGTGAGTAGAAATAGGCGAGTACAAATACTGTGAGTACACACAATTCACGGAGTACCTTGTTGCCGCCTCTGCCATAAATGATTTCAAGACACGAGCCAGCATTTACCTGGGAATTTAATTAAAGCTAAACTATAATTGAATCGATTAAGACTTTCAGTTTCTAATATATTAGAAATTTTAAATAAATTAATAGATTCGAGATATATATATAGAAGGGACGAGACAGTATGGTGAACAGAGACGGAGAGAGTAAGAGGAAGGGTATGAAGGGGCGAGCAAGAGAAAGAATGCGAGAGGAAAAGAATAACTGGGACAGAGGAGGAGGAAACGGAGAAAAGGGAAAGAACAGGGAGAGAACAAGAGGGAAGGCGCAAGAGGGAGAAAAGGGAAGAGAGCAAGAGAGAGGGACATAGCAAGAGCAAAAGTATGAAGGGGCTAGTGATGGCAGCTTATTTTCTCTATTGATCGCCAGCATATGAACGTACATGCGTTCAGGAAAGATCATTCTGCAGCAGAACCCCTGCAGAGTCTCTCGTTACGTGGCACCAGTCACTGGATGAACCTCTCCACAGTGTGTCAACAATCACTGACTGAAACTCTCCATTATGTGGCACCAGTCACTGCATGAACTTCTGCTATGTGGCCCACTCATATGATGAACTTCTCGATATGACAAAAGTCACTGGAGGATCCAATTCACTATGTGACACCAGTCACTTACACAGTAGTGAAGATGATCTCTAACGCATATGAGAATTGTCTCTAGACAGAATGATGTCCTATGGGGATGGAGGATAAAAATGAATGGAAGAGTTTGAGAACCAGGCCTTGAAGCTGATATGAGAGAGAGAGAGAGAGAGAGAGAGAGAGAGAGAGAGGAGAGAGAGAGAGAGAGAGAGAGAGAGAGAGAGAGAGAGAGAGAGAGAGAGAGAGAGAGAGAGAAATCTTTCCAGCTCCCTTCTCCCCAACTTTCAATCTTTCCTCCACAAATCCTCTAGCTCCTCCTTTGCAGCCCTCTTCCCCTCCCCTCCTCCCACACAAATCCCTCTCCCTCCCCTCCACCTTCCACCTCCATCTCGCTAAGATGAAGGAGAGTGTCGTGCTCCGTGAGGGACACTAGTAATATTGCATAGTTTTGTTGGACTTGAAGCTCATTGTGTGTTCCCACCGTGACTCAAGACAGACTGACACACATCCTCACCGTGTGTGTGTGTGTGTGTGTGTGTGTGTGTGTGTGTGTGTGTGTGTGTGTGTGTGTGTGTGGTGTGTAGGGGTGGGTGTGTGGCTTAAATAGCAACGCTCTTCTTGCCGAATAAGGCAATCGAAAATTTGTGTATGCAATAATTTCGCAATCACTCTGAACTTAACGAAAAAATGTATATTTCATTGTGTTTGTTTATTATTGCATTATTGTAAACTTATCTAAAATATATTTAGTTGGATTAGGCTAAATTAAATTGCGCTTGTTATGATAAGGTTAGGCAAGTTTTCTAAGGTTCTTTTGGTACAAAATTATTATTTTTTAAATTAACATAAATGAAAAAAATATATATCTTTAAACGTATAGGAGAAAATTTTAGAAAGGACTTAATCAAAACCATCTAATGCAAATCGGAAAAAGAAATCAGCTACATTTAAAAGGGAAACCTTAATTGGCGACTCAGTCGACGAAATAATTTATTACGTCTCAAATTAAAATAATTCAGGCATTTTGCAACTAATTGTCAATACGGACTTCGTATATATGAAACAAAATCGGGTAAAATTATAGAATCCAATTAACTCATGAAACAATAACCAAGGGTAAAGCTGAACGAATCGCCATGAATTCAACAAAGAAATTAGACCTATATGGGGCGGAACTTCCGGGCAGAAATGTAATTTTCTTTAACTGCTCGACGGAATTATCTTTTTTTTCCGCACAGCTCTGATGAAATTACTCTTCAATTACAACTTTGAAGAGCCTGAATTTCTTGATGCTGTTTTTATAATAATTTCATTAAATATATAATTTTTATGGAAACTATTATAAATAATTATATTTATTAAACATTTAGTTACAAACATCACAAAAACAACCCAGAACTCCATAACAATTGCGATCTCATTAACCACCACCTCCAAAACCACTACCTCTTGATTCCATCCCCACCTACTCCAAAACCCAGCATCACACCTTCAAAAAATAATTAACAACACCGTAATCAACATTATTCCTCGCGTCCTCTCACAGACACAACTCTAATGTTGTTTTTCCTCTCATATTCCCACAGACACGACAATGAATCGAGAACATCAGACTGTTTACATGTCTGTGAGGCGTCATTCCTCTCTGATTAGTCAAGTATAATCTGTCGCAGAGTTCAACTTGCACAGGAAATACTCCCGCAGTTACATCTAAATCTGTTGTCTGTCTGTTGAAAGAGAGATTCATGGCAGGCAGATGTGGATGTAATGGCAGAGTGCATCATGCGTATTGCATGACGCAAACACGGCGTTCTTATTGCCCGTGAGCGTATAAAATATTCCCTCCTACCTATACACACACACACACACACACACACACACACCCTTAAAGGGGTAATCTTTCGCACGCGCGAGCACGCACACACAGACACACATTCTCTCTCTCTCTCTCTCTCTCTCTCTCTCTCTCTCTCTCTCTCTCTCTCTCTCTCTCTCTCTCTCTCTACACACACACACACACACCTCCATAAACATTCCTTCTTTTCTCTCCCTGCGCCTTTATTGAACTAACACAGAACCGGACGCGGCCAGAACATCTCAGAAGCATAGTCCTCGTATGGCTATTCCGTCTGCGAAATGCTCCTTTAAGGGGCTTCAGCATCATCCAGCGGGGTTTACGAGGGTTTGTGGGGCTGTCTTGAGCGGGGAAGAGAGGCGGGAGGATGTAGAGGGTAGCGTGTTTGCGAGGGCTTCATCCATGGGTAAAGAGAAGAGAGAGAGAGAGAGAGAGAGAGAGAGAGAGAGAAGAGAACTAGAGATATGAAGACAACGGGTTATTGAGATTGTATCCGTCGCTCATTTGTATAGAGAGGGTGAGAGAGATGATGAGGACAAGGTGAAATGGTGGTAACATTACAGTGGAGGTGGAGAGAGAGAGAGAGAGAGAGAGAGAGAGAGAGAGAGAGAGAGACGCAAAGTATTTAATCACTAGTTGGTTAAAGTGAGTGTAGGTTATGACAAGCACTCGCTGATTAGAGAAGAGGGAGGAGGGAATGAAGGAAGTCGGAAATAGAGTAGTGAGAAAAGGGGGGATGGAATAAAGGAGATAAAGATAAATGCTATTCAATTCATCACTCATCGCTCCTCTTATATTAAAAGTTGAGAGGAAGAATTAGACATTAAGGCGCGTGCATGATTTATGGAGCTTCCTCCCGGGGATTTGTGGCCCCTTTAGCTGAATTTCTGATCGTTGCGAGGAGTTGATTGCTGTCGTAAAGCGAAGGATTATAGGTTCTTACGCAAGCAAATTATACTGCTTGTGGAGTTTGTTGGTGAATGTTTGGATTAGTTGGTGTTGTGTGTGTTGTGCGCTGCATTATGTTAACGTATTGTGGGATTTAAGACAGGTATCACGTCAGCCTTTTAAGCACTAAGTTATGGGGAGCTCGGTGACGAAAAGTTACTCCAGTTCGACCCCTACCTGTTGCTACAGAAGGGTATTTATTGCATATCATGATCCAATACACAAATAACCCGCACTTGGGAGAGGGAACTTATGGCAGAGTTTCGAACCGATTAAACCATTGGTAAGTCACACTGAAGCGAGAAGGAAAGGAGAATATATATACGAAAGGGAGAGAGAGAAGAGAGTAGGAGCAGATGTGGTAGTAGAAGCAGCATCAGTATTAGTGGTGTTTGTAGAGGGTATAAAATAGTGGCAGTGTTTGTATTAGTAAAGGTGAAGGCATTGGTAATAATGGTATTGACATGGCAGACGATTTCCTTGAAACATTTCACTAATTTTTCCCACGCTCGCTCACAAACAACGCTTCAAAGCCTCAAAGAGTATTCACTTTAACTCCCTCTAGTCTAAAATGCTGAGATTCGCACTCTAGCAGCATGTCAAAGCGCAAAGACAATTCGCCTCCACTCTTTCTAACCCAACATGCAGAGATATCTCCACTGGACTTTCAAGCATTTACCTCTAGTTGCATCTTTTATATCCTCCTACCATCTCTTCCACAGGCGTTCCCTGCCCCTCACGTCAATTTCAGAAGTATATATCAACTCTATTATGCTTCATTCTTTATAACTGACTAAACAATTCAATTACCCCTTCTCACTCTTAGATTTATTTCTTTATACCACTGCCCACAGAATTTCCTCTTTATTCCTTTTTTAATATTCACACAACTCACACTGATCACAGACTCTTTACTGCCTCCTGCCTCTTCTTAACGTTAACCTCTCTCTACAACCCCATCTATAAACATATTAAACAAATACATCAGAGTCACACATCCTCGTCAAAGTTCCAGTTTTACTAATAATATTCCCCTTCTCTACACGCCCTAACTTGAATCTCCCGTCATTAGACATTTTTTTGGCTTTCACCAACTTACCAATTATTTCGTAAATTTAGAACAATCGTTCCCCAGATCCTTAACATCCACATTATATTATTATAACAGTAGCAGCAGCAGTAGAAGGTTAGGAGGCAGCAACCACCCAGGGAGGTACTACCTGGAACTACCATTTAGCCAAGCGAGTGTGAAACGGAAACCTATAATTGTTTTACATATTGGCAGGATTGCTGGTGTCTTTTCTTTCTGTCTCACAAAGAGGTGTAACAGGTCACACTACACATGCATGTACACGTATGTATAGTTCTTGTTATTTATTTCATCTCCATGGGGAAGTGGAGGAGAATCCTTCCATAAGCCATGCGCGTCGTAAGAGGCGACAAAAATGCCGGGAACCAGGAGCTAGCAACACTTTCTTCTGTATAAATTGCTGAATGTAAAACGAAGAAAAACTTTCGTTTCTTCTTTTTCGGGTCACCCTGACTCGGTGGGAGACGGCCGGTGTGCTAAAAAAAAAAAAATATTTATATTTAGGTGTGGGGCTTAATCCGTAAGAGGTCATACAGTGCCTAGGGTAATTTGATGCAATCAGATTCGATGAAAGGTTAGGGAAAACAGGTTCAATTTCTTGCATCAAGAGCCCCCATCAGCATCAATAACTACTTTCCCTTTTCTAAATACCGCTCACTTATATATACTTAACGATACTCTTTTTCCCAGATATTCCTTTCATAAATTTCCTGTTCTTTTGCAGTCATAATTTCTTTTAAAGGACAATTTTACAATACATTTTATCTAATATATGCAACAAGTTGGTGTTGGTGGCGGTATTTTTTTTGTCAGGAAATCGGACAAGTGTTTCCTGACACGGGTCTCTGTCATAAGTTGACCTGCTAACTGGTGCTTTTGTTCACATGACCGAGTCCTTACTCTGGCTTATCGGTCCACTCCTCTAAAGTTATATACGCAGCATAGAACACTTCTCTCCTCTTTATATTCACAGAAAAGAGGCACAGATGCCCAGTGACAGTGCTATCTGCTTACAGCAACAGGACCCAGCTTCAACCCTCAGTCGATTCGAAATAAATGAGCAAGTCTCCATAGGTACCTGGATGTTAGCTGACCCTTGTGAGCGACATTCTAGGGGATAGAAATAGAGATGAGTCAATAATAATAATATAAATGTCTAAGATAAATATCTGTAATTAGACATGAAGATATCAACAATCTACGACAGACATTCTCTGTCACACTAATAACAGTGGCCACTAACAGCTGCAAGGTGACACAACAATCAAATGATGACAATAATAGCCCCAACAGTCAGACGATGACAACGGTAGTTACGACAGTCAGGCAATGACAACGGTAACCATGTCAAACAGACAGCGACAACGGTAGCCACGACAGACACAACACAATTATAGCCGGTGATACCAGTAATTTACGAGCCGGTGAATGAATGATACCAGAAAGAGGCGTGGCCGCCCAGCGTCACAGACCACCACCTAGTGAGTTTATGGTGCAACGACGCCTCAAGGGGAACGACGACGCCAGGCAGAGGTGAGGAGTGGGAGAACCTGGGAGGAGGAAGGGGGAGGGATAATGGGAGGGAAAGAACGAGGGCATGAAGGAGGAAGCCAGAAAGATGTGAGAGGGGAAAGGAATAGAAGAGGATGTGGGAATATGCTGAAGACTAGGCGAAGTTTACGGTATAAGAGGGGAGGAGGAAAAGTAGGAATAGAATGATACAAAAGAATAATTGGATGATGAAAAATGAGGAGGGAGGTCCCAGGAGTAGTGTAACGAGGAAATGAAGGATTGGGGCAAGGAGAGGAAGTGGAGAATGGAGGAAGGAATTTACTAACCATGATTCGCTTTGCCGGATTTGGATCATCTATGCTGAGACATCTAGAGACAAGCCTTGTTTATGTCAGTTAATTTTAGCTCCATTGTGTGGTATCAAAACTCTTGATAATTCCTGTTTAATGGATTGGGACAAAAAATAAAAAGTTAAAGACAAAACTGTTTGATTTCAATGTTTTTTGTTTATAAGTGAAAATTAATAACCCTCTCTAAGGCTAATCGTGTATTTTCATTTCAGCCAATTGGTTAAAGCATATTGTTGGGTTTGGTCCTCCGTAGGCTGGAGAAAAGGTCAACCGCGCTCCACCGGACTGAAGTATTTTCTCTTCCAGGAAGGTGCAGTAAACTTGGGGGGAAAAACGTGATAAATGGAGTGGATGTTGGTGTAGCGAGTGGCGGCGTCGCTGGGTGCTCCCCAGGTGAAGACTAGAGCAATTCCAGCGGAGCTCCTGGAGTGATGGCTGCCCTCCCGGGCCCTCGGCTGGAGATTACCTTGCTCCAGGATAAATGACTTGCCTGGAAGCTTCTCTTGTGAAGGACACGAGAGTTCCAATACTCACTATAGACTCGTTGGACCTCTCGTAACCACTAGATTAATCCAACTGCCGGAAACAGACTAACAAGAATTGAATGAAGACAATAATAGTCTCTCTTCTAATACATTTATAAAATCTTTAGCTCACTGCAGGTAACCTCAACGTCTAGTAATAGAAATAACATCTAGGGAAAATTTAGGTTTAGTTCCATTCATTACTAGCATTGGTATACAATTAACTATACTAATTATCGGACAGTTGACAGCAGTGGAGGTGGAATGAAAACTAGAGAAACTGATTGCTAGACATTTCCTTGAGGAGCCCTAACACAAACTCGCAATAATTTAAGTAAAAGGACACAAGTGCAACTAATGTGGCATTTCATTGTGGCAACGCTTCGCTCTCCAGGAGCTTTGCAAAGCAGCTTCGCTTCTGGAGAGCGAAACGTTGGCACAATAAAATGTCACATTAGTTGCACTTGTGTCCTTTTACTTAAAATATCGTGGGTAATTCTACCAACGTTAATATAATAATTTAAGGTTATAACACTCGGCAATAAAGATCTATTATATGGATAGACTGAATGTCTGATATATTAAGAGTGGGAAACACTGTGAGTCCCATAATCTGGAATGACCTCTTCAGGTCACTTTTGTTTCCTTTTTCGAAACTTAAGAGACTTCTT
The DNA here is from genome assembly GCA_009830355.1 of Cherax destructor. Taxonomy (NCBI): domain Eukaryota; kingdom Metazoa; phylum Arthropoda; class Malacostraca; order Decapoda; family Parastacidae; genus Cherax; species Cherax destructor. Next base: position 74,677 of record WNWK01001669.1, on the reverse strand, counting down.
AGCACTTCCCTTCAAGGAACTTCTCCAGAAACTCTTTGAATATTATTTTTCACTGTGGTTGGTGATTTGCACTCACACACAAAGCACACAAAGGTCAACTATCTATCGGTAAGTGTCTTTGACAACCGGAAAATAATTAATCAGATTAATAGTTCTAAGCCATTATCATCTGAAATACACCGAAGCAAATTCTCAAAGACGGTAAGGGAATGTAACAGTGAATTCAATGAACAGCTAACTTGTATTTCCCGCGGGAGGATGTTCCAGCCTTGCACTTTCCCCCAAAAATAGACGAGAAGACCAGACAAGTCATTAGATGAGGAGTTCTCAGCCTCTTGACGATTACAGACCTCCAAAAATATGTCCCCATACTCCCCTTCGTCAGAATGTCGAAATCACCTCCTCCATTCTTATTAGGTACCAGTGTGACTTCAAAAGATGTCAATAGCTTGGTTTTACTTCACATATGAATAGCTAAGAACAGAACAGCTGATAGTTTATTACAACAACTTTTTTTTTTTTAATTGTTCACAGATCGAGTCCCACACTCCCCATTACTTGGTTCTCATACCCCCATGGGGTAACCCCCTGAGGTTAAGAACCCCTGCAGTACAGGACCAGTAGCCTGTGCAAGGAAAGAATGTGGAAGGAGAGAGGGGATGTGGATATGCAAATATTTTATCCAGCTCAAGATTTGATTGCTGCTAGCCACCTAATGTGGTCTCGAGGTTCAAGTCTGCAATATTTCAGGGTTACAAGAGTTTTCATCCTATCTCTCTCTTATTATCTGGGGTTTGTATCCACCTCTGGGTGTGTTTTCCTCCGGTGTGTGGAGTGTTACAGTGTATCTGGTGTGTGCTGTGCCCAGATAAGTCTGGCTCTGGGTTTCTACTATGAATGAACAGGGATCCTCAGTAATCACTTCTGTTAAGACACCAGGAAAGGTGGGTGGTGCTTCGACAAATATAAATGTTAAGTGAGTGAGAGAGAGAGAGAGAGAGAGAGAGAGAGAGAGAGAGAGAGAGAGAGAGAGAGAGAGAGAGAGAGAGAGAGAACAGTAGAAATACAGAAAACACAAATGGGAGACTATAAGTTGACGAATAAAAATGAATCAGTGGCCTGCTATTAATTTCCATACGTATCATCAATACCACAAGCAAAGCCACTCACTGCCCTTCGCGGCACAGCCTCGGGTTGACTCGCCCAGAAATAAGAGAGGGAGAGACTTAGCAAAGCCGCCAATTTAGACTGAATGCCAGAGGCTCTAGCAGCATGTTGTTAGTAACAGGAAAGGACGAACTAACAAGAACACCTAAGAGTTGAGCACACCACTCCTGGATCTGCCATTTATCCAGTAATACCTCCACCGCCAGACAGCCACCGGATATACCATCCAGTGTCCCACCAAGTGATTTGTCAAATGATCCGTCCGATGGTGTAATCCCAGAAGGAAATTTCACCATCAGCACTGAAGTTGATGTGAGAAATGGGAAAGCAATAGACAATGACTTCTCCCATAATCGCGTTCAGCAAAATTTAACAAATGGAGGGAAAAAATCCCTGACTTGATTCTAAGTCAGGCAAGTCAGTCTTCGACAACACCCTGGCTTCGGGAGGCTAAAATATATACGAAAGCACACAAGGGGTTTTGTAATGCCATTTGTCAACAAATTTAATTTTCATATTGTATAATAATTTAGACTGAGCAATAGTATTCAGCTAAAAATAAAAAAAATCAAATCAAAACTAGCAAATATGCACAAAAGAATTCGTGTCTTGAAACCAAATCTATTTCTGCCTAACAGTATTATTTTTTTGTAATTGTTACATCTCTTCTTTTTTTTATTCTCTACTTGAATTCTATAGTTTTTCTCACTTTCTCTCGGTTTTCTACTTTCTGGCAGAATCTGGCGCAGGGAAGGGAACAAAAAAAAGTTATTCGCGCTTCAGAAAAAAAGGGAAATGAAAAAAAGGCAGAGGTGCTGTCAGCAGAAGCGTTTGAAAAGGCAAAATAGAGTGGTGACCAAAAGTGTCTCCGTCCCTTCATCTCCCCTCCCCCCCGTCACACTTACTCCAACACACTCTCTCTCCTCTCTCTCTCTCTCTCTCTCTCTTTCTCTCTCTCTCTCTCTCTCTCACACACACTCTGCCTTCCCTCGCACCAAACTGAGGTCAGGCTCGTGTGTTTGGATGGGAGAGGAGGGTAGAGGGATGGAGGGGAGTGGGGAGGGACATTTGGGTGGGGACGGGAATGATAGGGGAGGGGAGAGGCAGAATTTTTTTTCTTCCTCACAGCACTCTCGCTTATATGTGGTTGCAGGGGTCGAGACTCAGCTCTTGGCCCTGCCTCTTCATTGGCCACAGAGTTCACTCTTTCCTGGCTTCGAAAGCCCAATCATATTTATCCCTAAAGCGATGTGAAGATCATTTTCTCTTTGTTTTTCTGTTCTGGTTACCTGAAGTCGCTTCAGGAGGTCATCGCCCCCGCGACCCGGTCCCAGACCAGGCTTGGTAGCTGGCCTGATCGACGAAGCTGTTAGTGCCATGACTCACGAAATCGTAATGACACGATTGCAAACAAACCATACCAGTGGCTTACGCGACGGTCTGGAGTTTTGAGAGAGACTGACCGCGGGTTCGAACCCCACCCGTGGTATGGTTTGTTAGTGCCATATTAGACGTATGCACCACAGCCCACACATCAGGAACTGTTCTGAGGAAACAGTCGAGTTTTCGTGAATATAGCTATGGGGGTTTGTTCTGTGCATGAAGGGAGTGTTGAAGAGTCGTGGTCCCTTAACATTTATTAGGTTCTAATTCCTAACCACTTCAATACTGAAACAAAATATTTCCGAACATTCCTGTAAGTCATCTGTCTTTTTTTTTTTTAATTTCCGACTGTCACTCGTGCTTCTGTTCAGCGCCTCTTGAACAGCCAGTCCCTTTGCAGCCCTTAATATACCTTTGATGAGTTTCGAGAGTCTATCTACTCCCGGAGCCCAGCCATGGGCCAGGCTAGTCTGGTGCTAGCCTGGTCAACCAGGCTGTTGCTGCTGGAGGCCCGCTGCCCCACATATCCATCACAGCCTGTTTGATCTAGCGTGTACTTTTCATCTTTCTCTTAAAATACATATTTCCTACTACAAAACCTCATTCTATACATAGATGAATTAGAGGCACCACCATTATTTACCCCTGGCACTCCAGACTTACCTATTACGCCCCTCTACAACAGTTTCTCCTATTTTAGGGTTCAGGTCCACCACAACAATTATTTTCTCACTTGGTTTAAAACTCCCTAAACACTCACTTAACACCTCGCAAAATCTCTTTTCTGTGTACTCCTCTCTTTCCCAGGTGCATAAACCCTTACTATTACTCACTTCTTACATCCAACCCTTATTTTAATAAATTATTTTGAATTTATGCATTATTCCATTTTTCCCATATTACCCCTAATCTTTCCTTGGCTCTGATTCTCTCAGACACACCTGACTTAATCCCTTCTAAGCTTCCCCAGTGGAGTTCTGCTACCCTCGTTTTAGCTTTGTTTTTGTTAGACCTAGAACATACAAGTTCTTTTCATAACATTCATAAACAGTTTTTTTCACATCCCTTGTACACCCACACACATTGAAACCCACCTTTTAAATTTCCTTCTTTGTCTTTTAAGGAATTTATAGAGGAGTTATTAGCCCCTGGCGCGGCCTTTTAGTCGCCTTTTAAGACACGCATGGCTTTCGTAGGAAGAATTCTCACCCACTTTCCCATGGAGATGAAAGGAATACTATAAGAACAAGAACTATCAAGAGATTAGAAGAAAACTCAGATAAATGTGTCCCGGTCCACGACTAGGCCTCCCGGTGTATCAGGGCCTGATCAACGAGGCTGTTACTGTTCGCCGCACGTAGTCCAACGTACGAACCACAGCCCGGCTGATCTGGCACTGACTTTAGGTATCTGTCCAGCTCCCTCTTGAAGACAACCAGGGGTCAATTGGTAATTCCCCTTATGGCTGATGGGAGGCTGTTGAACAGTCTTGGGCCCCTGACACTTAGTGTTTTCTCATAGTGTACCAGTGGTGCCCCTACTTTTCACTGTTTACACATACACGAACATACGTAACTGCATGTGTGTATACACATACACGTACATGCTTAGCTGCATGTATGGTATGAACTACGTGTAAGTAGAAGTAGGAAGATGCATCTGCCATCTTACGTGTTTATGAAACAAGGAAAAGACACCAGCAATCCCAACAAATTGACAGGTAGGACGGTGGTACCTCCCTGGTTGGTGGCTGTCTACTAACCTATCCACACTATGCTATTCCTGTCTCGTAAGGTCTTCTTGACAGCTGTCTTTTTTCTGTTCTTTTGTTTCGTTTATGTCTTTTCACTTGCTGCTATTATATTTTTTTCTAATATTGTCATTTTTTTAATTAATATGGCCTTGTTTCTGTACTGTTTATATAATAGAGTGAGTGTGTGTTAGTTACCATTTTGTCCTAGGCATATGTCGATTAGACACTAGGCCTGTTGTATGTGTGTGTGTGTGTGTGTGTGTGTGTAAGGAAACACTTCGAAATGTTTCCGCCCCGCGGGGAATCGAACCCGGGCCCTCCGTGCGTGAAGCGAGAGCTTTAGCCACCAGGCCACCGGGGCCCTGTGTGTGTGTGTGTGTGTGTGTGTGTGTGTGTGTGTGTGTGTGTGCTCTCGTTCTAGTCATCAATTATGTATTTTGTTGCTCCTGCTCTCTCTCTCTCTCTCTCTCTCTCTCTCTCTCTCTCTCTCTCTCTCTCTCTCTCTCTCTCTCTCTCTCTCTCTCTCTCTCCTCTGTGGCTCTCGTGTGAGTTGCCTTTGACAATACTCGTAAACCCATCCTTGATAATGTTTTGCCTCATACACGTCAAATGTTTACAACAGTCTGTGCTCAGAGCATCAGCACATTGTAAGATAATGGAGGTGTGAGCGAGCAGAGAGAGAGAGAGAGAGAGAGAGAAGAGAGAGAGAGAAGAAGAAGAAGAGAGAGAGAGAGAAAGGGGGTGGAGTAAACACACCTCCCTCTACCCATAGCAACCAAACTCCTAGTTAATAGTTGCTCCAGCTATGCTGGCAAGAAACCTTTGAAGCTGCCGGTGCTAATGAATAATGAAATACCTAATAATATCCTCATTGCCCTACTGAAGCCTCTCGGCACAGGCTCAACATCTTGTATGAATCCCATCATGGGTGATGGAATATGACGGAAGAAACATAGATAGCTTTTGTTAAACTCTGTCACTATCATATAGAATAGGATAGTTGCATACTGCTAATATATTTTAATATAAAAAAAACCCCTCCATACCTGCGACAGTCTTGCGATCGGTAGGGGACATACAGCGCCTATCGGAAAGGAAAGGTATTCGGGCACGATTCAAGGGATTGGAGAGTAATTTCTTAGATCAAGAGCCCCTCACCAGCATCAATGAACCCCTCTTGAGGGGATCGGTTTCCAGAGTTGTTCTTTCGGCCTGAGTCGAGGTTTTCCTGGTGCTCGAATTATCAACCAGACTGTTTCTACCTGCTGCTTGCAAGAACCTGGCTGATTTAAACACATTCTGCAGGGACTTGCCCAGTTTCGTCCTAAGAACTTTCGGTAATATTTTACATTTATGTTGGAAGGAGGCTGAAGATTCTTGGGCCACGGATATTAACAATCTCTAATTATGCTCTTGGCACCCCCTATTTTCACACGGTTTAGTCTACAGTCTCTCACTCCAGTAAGGTGCCATCCACGTGTATACATTCACGTATTTTTCCAAGCATAGCTCATCATTAGGACGAAAAAAATACAATTTAAGAAAAGTTTGGAAACAGAATAAAAACCAGATCATCAGTTAGTGAACTTTTAACTTATTTTAAGACTCTCTTCCTTCTCTTTATCTTCCCAGACATCACTTTATGTTGATGACTTTGCTACAGAATTAATCGTCCCCTTCTCAAGGTGAACAGTTTTTAAGTATCTTGAAGCGTTTCAAATAGCTTAGCTATTTTATTGAGTGTATTCACGAAGTAAACAATATTTTCTAACTCTGATCTTGCCTTGATGGAGCTGTGGACACTGTCTTGACTTTGCTGTTGACACTGTCCTGACTTTGCTGTGGACACTGTCCTGACTTTGCTGTTGACACTGTCCTGACTTTGCTGTGGACACTGTCCTGACTTTGCTGTTGACACTGTCCTGACTTTGCTGTTGACACTGTCCTGACTTTGCTGTGGGCACTGTCCTGACTTTGCTGTGGGCACTGTCCTGACTTTGGCTGTATTTGTTGTGTTCTACTAACGATAGGTGGTCTCATAATATTCGTGTCTTTCTTCGTTGTTCCGTTACCTGCTCTCGGTGTTCTATCCACCTTCATGTATGAGAATTATAATAGCCATGTAGAGCTGGGAATAAGACTCAAAATCGTAATAACACAAATGAAAACAAACCACGGAGCTGGGCCAGGTGGCTACAATAAAATTCAGTCTTATTGTAGCCAGCTGGCCCAGTGGCTTACGCGCCTTACTACTCACTAGCCATGGATTCAACCCCACACGTTCCGTGGTTTGGGGATAAGAATTAGCATTCTATATTACAAAGCAAATTGGTTTGCCATCCAAAATGGAGCTGAAGTTAACTGAAAACAATGAACATGATTCCTTGATTCTTACTGAATCTGTAACCAATGACTATGCGTGATTTCGAACCCTGTTACTTTATGTTCTATTATCTTAAAGTTATCCTGCCGGTTGTGTGCTATAGTAACAAAACTTATAAAACAGATTACTGCAATAAAGCAAAAAATACATTTAAAGAAAGACGATATAAATTAACGTATAATAACTATTAGATAGCAAGGGGAAAATAAGCCATGGATAACTGACGATCCAAACTGAAGGAAAAAAGTCAGCTTAAATTTTTTAATATAATCATCTTCTTATCCCATACAGCAACGTCTCGTTAAACAAAACACAGTCGCCTTGTTGATATAAAATAATGAGATTATAGGTACGACACAAGTGTGTTCACTAAACACCACCCAACCAAATTAACCACCACCCTCATTCACCAGCAATTCCACCACTCTTCATCGTGAGAAACTGCCATCACCACTATCCACTACCACCATCACTACCATCCACCACCACCACCACAGCTGACACTGTCCACACCTCTCTGGCATGGGGGAAAAAAAAAGTTAAAATCGAATTGCTAAAGCCAATAGAACAACGCAAAAGGGAAAAAAGATAAAACTGCCTTTGGCATGTCACTTTTGGGAGCTTTTGAGCTTAAACAGTTGGGTCAAACGGTTGGCACAATGGCCATGCTGGGTGTTAAAGCAGACTCGTGTATGGTAGAAATAAAAAAAAAAATGTTTGAAACTCAGGCCAAGAAATGAGTGAAAAACTGCATGTTGTTCATTGAGGTGGTGGTGGTGGTAGTGTAGGTGGTGGTGGTAGTGTAGGTGGTGGTGGTAGTGTAGGTGGTGGTGGTGGTGGTGGTGGTAGTGTAGTGGTGGTGGTAGTGTAGGTGGTGGTGGTAGTGTAGGTGGTGGTGGTGGTGGTAGTGTAGGTGGTGGTGGTAGTGTAGGTGGTGGTGGTGGTGGTAGTAGTGGTGGTGGTGGTAGTGTAGGTGGTGGTGGTGGTGGTGGTAGTGGTGGTGGTAGTGTAGGTGGTGGTGGTGGTAGTGGTGGTGGTAGTGTAGGTGGTTGTGGTGGTGGTAGTGTAGGTAGTGGTGGTGGTGGTGGTAGTGTAGTGGTGGTGGTAGTGTAGGTGGTGGTGGTGGTAGTGTAAGTGATGTTGGTATTGGTACCAGTATAGATGATGCTTGTAGTGGTGGTTGTGTAGGTGATGCTGGTACTGGTGGTAGTGTAGGTGATGCTGGTACTGGTGGTAGTGTAGGTGATGCTGGTACTGGTGGTAGTGTATGTGATGCTGGTACTGGTGGTAGTGTATGTGATGCTGGTACTGGTGGTAGTGTAGGTGATGCTGGTACTGGTGGTAGTGTAAGTGATGCTGGTACTGGTGGTAGTACTAGTTATGGTCATACTCGTATTAGTGGTGTTTGTGGTGCGTATGAAAGTGGTGGTGGTGTTGGGGATAGTTGTGGAGGTGTTGGGGATAGTTGTGGAGGTGTTGGGGATAGTTGTGGAGGTGTTGGGGATAGTTGTGGTGGTGTTGGGGATAGTTGTGGTGGCAGTAGCAATGATTACAATCTTGGTGGTTATGGGATGATGCTGGTAGTGGTGCGACATGTGATAACAGAGGTTAAATGGTATTGGGTGGTGGTAATGATAGGGATGGTAATACCGCGATGGTGGTGGTGGGAGGTGCTGACAATGGTGGTGGTGGGAGGTGCTGACAATGGTGGTGGTCCCAATACAATATCAACGTATAACAAACGTTTGCTTCGCAATTAAGAGGAGCGCTGAGAAACGCCTGGCATGTCAACTGCTCAGTTTGGAGAGAGAGACGTAGTGTTTTCCTGCAGAGTTTTCCTGGTGATTGTAAAAGTTTCCATATGGATTCAAAAAGTTTTCCTGTCGATTCCGAATGTTTTTCAGCTGATTCTAAGCGGGTTTCCCCCCCCCCATCCCCCGCTGCAGATTCCGAAAAATATTTCTGCCCTATTGAGACACTTTATTGACGATTCTACACATGTTTTACCGCAAAGTCTAAATGCTTCAGCTTCTAAACATTTTCAGGCATTCCTATACATTTTTTTTAAGTTTCTGAACGTTTTACTGCAGGCTCTAAACATTTCAGTGCCAATCCTAAAACGTTTTACTGCAGATTCTAAACATTTTTTTTTAAACAAACACTGAATATTTTCTGGCCGCTGCCAGCGTTTGCTATGGCTCGCCGCTATGTACATTATGCCAGCTAATCATAAAAATATTTCAGTGACAATACCTTACAGTTTATACCTTTCACCGACACCACAAATATATTTCAACAGCAGTGCACTGGGAATATACATTATTAAAGGTTGGTTATGGACTTCGCATTCCATTACGCGAGTCTCTCCGTGTTGTATAACTGGGAAATTTAGTGCTTACACTTGCTGACTGATATATGCATAGTGGGTCGAGGGGGATCAGGGTTGTGTTTGTGTGTGTGTTGGGGGTTCGTGTGTGTTGGGGTTCGTGTGTGTTGGGGGTTTGTGTGTGTTGGGGTTCGTGTGTGTTGGGGGTTTGTGTGTGTTGGGGTTCGTGTGTGTTGGGGTTCGTGTGTGTTGGGGGTTTGTGTGTGTTGGGGTTCGTGTGTGTTGGGGTTCGTGTGTGTTGGGGGTTTGTGTGTGTTGGGGGTTTGTGTGTGTTGGGGGTTTGTGTGTGTTGGGGGTTTGTGTGTGTTGGGGGTTTGTGTGTGTTGGGGTTTGTGTGTGTTGGGGTTTGTGTGTGTTGGGGGTTTGTGTGTGTTGGGGGTTTGTGTGTGTTGGGGTTTGTATGTGTCATACACCGCGCGAGAGCGCGTGCGCGGTTGCGCTCTTTCGCTGTGTACGAAGGCCGTGCCTCGTTTCTTGGTGGTGGATGAAGACAACAGAAGAGATGATCTCTTGCAACTCGCTCAACCCTCCCCAGGTCGTCGTCGTCTCCTCGCCTTCTATGTTGTGCGTCTTCCCCTCGACTTCCCAACACTTCTTCCAGCGTCTCCACTTCTTCCAGCCTCTCCACTTCTTCCAGCCTCTCCACTTCTCTCCTAAATGTTCCTCTTTCATCTCCGCCTCCGACCTTAATGAAAAAAAAAAATGACCTTGGATTTTTTTTTTGACTCTTGTCTACTGGTCCAGCACAGTTTACAAGACCATGATACTTTGGTCTTAGTTTTCTCTTCTGGCAGAAGGCCTCGGTCAGATGACCAAAAGCTCCAGCTGGGGGTCATCACATGACCCGCGTCAAGAAACACTTGTCCTGTTTCCTGACAAACATTACCAACAAACCAAGTTACTTTTCGCTGATAGATTTTGATACATTTATCTTTCTCGTTAACGTTGGCCTCTGGTAAATACACTAGTATTAGCCTCTGACAAATGCACTAACACTGCTCACTGACAAATACAATAACAATTGCCTATGACAAATATACTAACACTAGCCAATGACAATTACGGTAACATTATACCATTTATACCATGACAATAAACCGAACGTTGATTCCTGACAGCTAAACTCTGACAAAACACAAAAAACTATTGATTTAGCTTTTATACAGCACTATAGCAAGCTATGTTTATATTATTATTAAAACTTTCAGAAAAAAAGCACTGAACCTGGTGAAAGACAGCAGTAGGGTTTAATCTAAGAAAGAGGAAGGTAACTCCCTGAAGGTTGCGTCTTGAAGTACGAAATGGATTGTATCTGTCCGGAGCCACCGCTCCGGACACGCGGGTCCAGGTGAAAAACAATTCTGACATCTGACCTTCCTTCCGTACCCACAAGAAAAAAAAAACACGCCACAACCGGACTTTCTAAAAAAAATAATAAAAAATAAAAAGAATTTTTTTTTTTGGGTATGTGGAGTAATAAAATTTTGAGAAAGGGAAGAGTTAGAGAGGGAGCTATGTAGTGGGCCTTACTATAGTGGGGACTCTCACATATAAAGTGGGGGAAGGGAGGCTCACCAGTGTCAATGTTCATCGCATGTTTGGTGACAGCCGCGAGGGGAGATGGAAGGCGGGAACACTGAAATAGAAAAATAGAAAGGATAGAGAGAGAGAGAGAGAGAGAGAGAGAGAGAGAGAGAGAGAGAGAGAGAGACTGAGACAGACACACCTCTCATACACATTAAAACAAATTTAGGCGAAAATTAATCATTAATACATAGCGGTTAAAAAATAATTCACTGTTAAATTCAAACTTCATCTCAAGATCATCAAAAAGAAACCAAGAAAGGAACGATGGAATAAAGGTTAAAAGCACCACGATTAAACAAACCAAAAATAAGGAACTTAAAATATATAACGGTAATTTACGGACCAACATTAGAGATTATTTTATGGAAAAAACATGAAGCACAATCTTTATTTTTTTACTTTATTGTTTAAATTCTTTGTGGAAGTCACAATTTTTTTCTAACTCATCTCTTAAGTTAGTCCACATTTTTTTTTTGGCCCTCTGATTTTCACCAGGTTTCTATAGAGGTTCAGGCGATCACGTGGAATATCAAAGAGGATTTTTTTTCCGAGTGTGATGGCCATGTGTTCCATTACAGGTTTCCAGGAAGCATTAAGTCGCCAACAGCATAACAGTGTATTGTTTTTCCATGACGTTGAGTGAACAGTATTATGTATGGTATAAATATTTAGTTGAACAAAAAGGCACAATACCGTGACTGGAACAATGCACAAATAACCCGCACAGAGAGGAGCTTACGACGACGTTTCGGTCCGACTTGGACCATTTACAAAGTCACACTAACGTACAAAGGTGAGGGAGGGAGTATATAAAGAAGAGGGGGGACAGGGACGGGGGAGAAGGAAGTGGAGTAGTGGTAGAGGTAATGGTCCAGGTCGGACCGAAACGTCGTCATATGCTTTGCTCTATGTGCTCGTTATTTCTATAATATTTAACTTGTTTAGAGGTACGAACAGAGGGATAGTTAGTTGACTAAAATTTGAGTTTGCGATGGTTGTGATAGCTTCCTCCTGTTGTGCGATAATTAGTTCCAAGTGAAAGGCTGTGATTGGACCCCAAGCACAAATACCATAAGAGATGTGTAAGTGAGAGTGAAGCTGTGTGTTACTGCAATATTACACATATGTACTATGACAAAACGAATTGTGGAAAATATACCTACAGCCTATGATACGTTTTCAAATATATTAAGGAAGCTTGACAATTTGGAGTTATTTTGTCTACAAAGATTATTGTTGACATCTTTATCAAATATTAAGTGGTTTTCACTAGGTCGTTCATTTTCATATATATATATATATATATATATATATATTATATATATCCCTCACAGCTATTAACAATATTCATACGATATGATTACAGTTGTGGATAGGTGTTTACATATGTATGATGAATACATTAGTTTTATTAAGTTCTCTCTTAATATAATAAAGTAAACTTGGCTGCTGACTGATCCAATCAATGCTGTCAACATCAATGTTTGATATTAGGAACCTGGTATTATTATTGATACTTGTTTTTACTAAGCAGTGCTTACTACATAGTACTTACAGTACGGTCAGTAGGCTGTTCATTGTCCACATATGCTATTTAAGAGGTTGAGTTCAAGGTCAATAGGTGTGCTCAGGGCTCAAAAATATGAGAATTATTATTATAATCAAATAGAAGCGCTAAACCACAGGGGGTCATACAGCGCGGCAAAAATATGAGAAAGTCAGTAAAAAGCCAGTAACGTTTGGAGATTGGACAGGCAGGTGGTATGAGGGATTATAAATGATGCTAGGTTATTAAAGATTTAAGGTAGACTGGGTCTTACCAATCCCTTAAGCCTATTACCAAATTCAACGCGAACATGTTGATTGTGAGAGTCAAGATGAATTTTTTTTTTGACTTATTTCTGTTTCATCCATTGGATATTTACTTGTGCTGTTATTTTTATTAGTTATTATATATACACGCGCTGAAATTTCACAGTTAAATTTGTATTTAGATTTTAGCACATTTTACAATTAAAAGTTCATTGTTCCAACCAGTCAAGTAGGAAAAAATAATCAAATTTACGGGGCACTGGACGCCCCGTATTTATGTTGGTTTATAATTGGTGTTAGTCCGTGCCAGTTTGCCTGATGTAAGATCAGTTACAATGACCACATTGTGTTCTGCACATTACACTATCTTCAAGAGGCTGTTATTAAACACTTTTTTTTTTTTTTTACATTTTCAAGGCAAAGTCGTCTAAAAATATTTAATATCAAAGAATTTAATTCTTGGTATTTTGAGCCATCTACCAAACCTCTCTCTTGTGAAGAGCAATTGCAGTGCCCGGATTTGGAACAAATCCTCCAAATTAACATGGCATATTTTAACAATTTGGCGAGATAAACATGAAACTACAATAATAGTATTTGTAATAATTCTACTGGCTTATGCGAAGTAGGTCCAATTTAAAATACAGTTTTACTTAAGGAGACTTGATCATTAAGGTGTCAGAGTTTACGTATTCTCGGTTTTAATGGGCCACTGGTACGCTAGGCTGTATCCACATATATCAGTTACTTCCTTGATTCAAGGAAATAAAGGTGTCTAACACTTCCTTGGATCAAATGTGATTACTTTTCATACCCAAGTGTTGTTCGACCCTCCCTTGACCCTTTCCCCTTGCCCCTTTCCCCTTCCCTCCTTTACTGGCTTAGCACTCAACCTAGGATTCGAATTATGAAGCCTTGGATTAGAGGTTATGGAACCTAGGATTATATGTTAGGTACTTGGGATTAGATACAAGAAACCTCAGACTTGAAATATGAAGCCTAAATTAGAAATCTAGAACCTATTATTATAAATTTTGAACCTAGAATTAGAGATATGGATCTTAGAATTAAGAATATGGAACCTAAGATTAGATATATGGATCCTTGAATATATGCACATGTATATATTTAGAATTAGATATAAGAAACCTATAATTAGAGATACGGTAGCTAGAGTTAGGTATGATTCCAAGGATTAGACACACTACCTGGATTAGAGTTAGTATTATTTCTTATTCTAAGTAACCTAAGTTTTAACTCCTGACAACATTAAACAACACGGTTTTGTAACTTCTTCAAAACTTCCTGAACTCAACACATTAAATAAAACGAAAAAAAATTAACCCTCAAACCCTCCCTACAGTACAAAACACAAAACACACACACACAAAAGAGATCAAGTCTCTAGAGACAAGTGCCCTTGACAACTGGTAACTAACACCCCATCCCCCAGACACACACGATCGTAAAAGGGATATAAAAGAATAAATTAGATTTTGGTTAGTAGTTTCAGCATCGATAACGAGAGGTCAACGTGGTAAATTAAGAAAAAAATGGAGCCGAAGGAATACAGAACATTTTTCTTCGCAAGTATACTGGTGGAATAATGGGATGAGTTGAAAAAAATGGGTAGCAAGTGCTTCAACCATTGGAAATCCATAACAAAAAACATTAAATAATTCTGAAAATGGTGGAACACTAACATGGCTCTGCTCCTGTTGCTACGTATGGGTAATCACAATCAAACATACATACACACACACACCCACCCTCAGATAAGTCAGGGATTTTAGGAAGTATTTCTTCAGCATTAGAGTTTTCAGGAGTGGAACAATCTGGAGAGTCGAGTAGTGGAGTTAGGAACCATACATCGCTTTAACATGAGGTACGTGTGTGGACCAAGTAGCGACTAGGGAAGAGGCGGGGCCAAGAGCAGTGACTCGATCCCTTCGACCGCAAATAGAAGAGTACACACACACACACAATACAAATTACACAGAGCTCATCACACACACACACACACACACACACACCAAGCGTGTATAACAGGAAGGGCACTGGAATGGATCAGGGAATACCTCACAGGGAGGCAACAACGGGTCATGGTGCGTGATGAGGTATCACAGTGGGCGCCTGTGACGAGCGGTGTACCGCAGGGGTCAGTCCTAGGACCAGTGCTATTCTTGCTATATGTGAATGACATGACGGATGGGATAGACTCAGAAGTGTCTCTTTTCGCAGATGATGTGAAATTAATGAGGAGAATCACATCGGATGAAGACCAAGCAGGACTTCAAAGTGACCTGGACAAGCTTGACATCTGGTCTAGCAACTGGCTTCTCGAATTTAACCCCACCAAATGCAAAGTCATGAAGATCGGAGAAGGGCAAAGAAGACCGCTGACAGAGTACAGGCTAGGTGGACAAAGGCTACAAACCTCAACAAAGGAGAAAGACCTGGGGTGAGTATAACACCAAGCACGTCTCCGGAAGCACACATCAACCAGATAACCGCGGCAGCATATGGGCGACTGGCAAACTTAAGATTAGCGTTCCGTTACCTTAACAAGGAATCGTTCAAGACACTGTATACCGTATACGTCAGGCCCATACTAGAGTATGCAGCACCAGTCTGGAACCCACACCTGGTCAAGCACGTCAAGAAACTAGAGAAAGTGCAAAGGTTTGCGACAAGGTTAGTTCCACAACTCAGGGGTCTGTCTTATGAAGAAAGGCTGAGGGAAATAGGACTAACAACACTGGAGGAAAGAAGGGTCAGAGGAGACATGATAACGACATACAAAATACTGCGGGGAATTGACAAGGTAGATAGTGACAGGTTGTTTCAGAGAGGGAACACAGAAACAAGGGGACACAACTGGAAGCTGAAGACTCAGATGAGTCAAAGGGATGTCAGGAAACATTTCTTCAGCCACAGAGTAGTCAGGAAGTGGAATGGACTAGAGAATGATATAGTGGAGGCAGGAACCATACATAGTTTTAAGACAAGGTATGATAAAGCTCATGGAGCAGGGAGAGCAGAGACCCAGTAGCAGACAGCGAAGAGGCGGGGCCAGGAGCTGAGTCTCGACCCCTGCAACCACAATTAGGTGAGTACAATTAGGTGAGTACACACACACACACACACACACACTATACAGACAATGGCGTTGGTAATTGAAGAGTATTTAAAAAATTATCGGCTGGTTTTCAGGGGATTAATTGAAGAATCACTATATATGCTTGTTGAAATTACTGCTAAAGTGAGGCTGGGGTGGTGTGCATCCCAAACATCAGATAACAAAGGTATAGATAACAAGCGATAAGAATATAATAAAAAACAGAGAGAAATGGAAGCACCGGGATAATTATTTACATCAAGAGAGAGACTTTATTTTCCTGAAGAATCTGAGAATCTTTTTCTTTGACTCTGAAATCATTACCGATCATTGGTATATACACCGAGAGGTGTTTATATATATATATATATATATATATATATATATATATATATATATATATATATATATATATATTTATATATATATGAGAGAGAGAGAGAGAGAGAGAGAGAGAGAGAGAGAGGATTTTATGTAATAACGAGTAGAAAGGCACATCTGAGATAAAAAAAATAGAATAAATAGGCAAATCTGAAAGAGGATAAGACAACGATTATAAAAAATAGACAAATATGAGAGAGGATAAAACGACGATTAGAAAAAAATAGGCAAATCTGCGAGAGCAAAAGACGATTAGGAAAAAAAATAGGCAAATCTCCGAAAGGAAATCATAGGGCAATGAAAGGAATAAATATGTTACCCAAAGGAAAGAAACTTTCCTGAAATATATTGTAAAGACGCAAGAAGACTTCAAATTTACGTTTGTTAGATGTCATCAAAAGGAAATACACAATAAAAGATAAAATTTCACAAACAGAAGAAAATGAGAGTAAAAAAAAAATTCTTTCAACCTAGCAATACGTGTCGACCCACCTTGCAAATGATCGTTAATAGACACACTAAAATGTGCTAAAAAAAATATAGAAAAAATCAAAGCCGGAAAACCCCAGGCAAGCAAATTTATGAAGCCTATTTGCAAGTATAGATGAGGCAATTTATAAAAAAAAATACATCTAAAATGTTATAAGGGAAAATAGGAAAAAATGACAGCAAATGACAGAAAATAATTAGGGTGAAGATCTTGAAAAAAAAACATTATGCTACACTATTATAAATCCAAAATAATAATATTGATACAAGTCGTTGAAATACACGAAAATTAAAAATACATAATTATTAATATATACGACTATTTAGCAGAATGAGGGGAAAAGTAAATAATATAAATGGGAGGCTTTGTACCAGCCTAAAAAATGCCGATGAACAAGTAATTTTGACAAACTTTTTTTTCACAGATTCAATTGATTATGAGACAATAACGGAAAACAGGTCAACGGGAAGACTCAGTCGTGAGGAACAGACATGTTGCAGAACAAGCTTTAATTCTGATATCTTTTCGCTCTGCATAGAGCGAAACGTCGTCTCAATAAAAGTTTTTCTAATCTACGGTGAGCCATAACACTCAAGTGTGTTACTATAGTTCCTCCTCCCTCAACAGGCTGTGCTATACTTGCTGTGTTACACCAATCCTCTTTTCGCAGACTATCATTCTAGTTGTATTTACCACTCCATCCTCCTCTGACAGGTTGCATTACACTCGGTGTATTATACCAGACCATCCCCTTAATCCAAGTCAGTATATTTAGCCTCGACAGTCAGATGCGCAACTCCGACACTAAAATAAAACCGTGATTATATGGCTGTGTATTGTACGGTCCGCTTGGCGGTTCCTAATTCTCTGTTCTCACTCCTTTAATTCATTATCTGCATTATGTACTTATAGGCGTTATGGTACCTTTATAAATGGTTAATTTATGCTATAAGACGATACATAGCGTAAGCTAACACATAAATCGACAAATCTGTTAAAAACAGTACGATATAAATTAATATACGAGGGCATGTTGACTATACCGAGGAATGTATATTCATCGTATCCTTTTACATTTACAACTCCTGAGTCCCCTCAAGGGAGGTGCATTGTCGTCGGTGTTGGATCCTTGATCCAAGGAATTCGGCTTATCCTCTTCTTCCTTTGGATCAAACCTAAATACCCCAATTTTTCCCCATGAGCTACTTAACCCCCAGATTAAAATAAATACGGCTTTGTGTTTGGAAAAATAAAAAATATCAGATACTGTGTTTCCTGGCTGTAGGAATATTGCCGTGAGGGCAATATTCCAGTGCCAGCTCTCCGATATTCACGTCGGAAATGCAAAAATCCGAGCGGTATCCAAATGTTATTGTCCGAACTGTATCTTCCTTTAACAGATTTTTTTTTTTGACCTCTCACTTCATGCGTTCCCTCAAGGGAGGTTCCTGGATGCTGGTGAAGGGCTCTTAATGTAAGGAATTGGAGCTAACTTCCAGTTTATTTGAATAAAGACGATGAATGACCCATTCCTGAGACGATGAATGACCCATTCCTGAGACGATGAATGACCCATTCGGTTTTACCACATTAGGAATATAACATTATTAATAAAAGATTCATACTTACATTTCATTTTCTCAAGAGTTTCATAATTTATCAAAATCTTCCCCGACATCTCTATATTCATTTCTCCCTCCCCACCCCAATCACTCCCTCCCCCACCCCAATCACTCCCTCTCTCACCCCAACACTTTCCTTCCTCACCTCAACAAATTCCTCCCTCATCTCGGTTCCTCCTCTCCTCCATCAGCTGGTAGTTTCCAGCTGGCAAGTCAAAGGTAAAGGACAAGGAGAAAGAAAATAAAGGAAGAGGGGCGAAGAAGGATCATCACTACACTCCATAACCACAATCAATTCCCATTCTCTCTCTCTAACTTCATCCATTTAGTCTATAGCCCCGTCAGAGTGTCTAGTTTAGGCTACTTTTTCCCAAACAGTAACTTAGATTATATATATATATATATATATATATATATATATATATATATATATATATATATATATATATATATATATATATACAAATAAGATCACAGTAAACAGGTGATATCACAATATAGAGAACAACTACTGTGAACAAACAGTAGAATTCCAAGCGCTTTCGTGATTTCTCAAATTATCAAGGAATTGTTCCTTGATAATGTGAGAAATCATGAAACCGCTTGGAATTCTATATTTTTTTCATATACTCTTATATAATTCCATGTATTTAAATATTCTTTCAAATACCCCAGTATAATACCCACGTATTCTCCTGTACGTTAAGTACTCTTCTGCAAGTCCGTGGATTCCTACATACACTCGTATACTCCCGTAGACTCACTCGCACTCCCATGTACTCTCACGTATTCCTTATCCCCTGTATTTAATTCTCCCGTGTACTCCCTGTACTCACAAGCGTCTCCATGTACTCGCTTTAGTTCCGGGTACCTTTATATACTCTTTACGTACTCCTACATACTCCCCTGGACCCCATACGTTATTTCTATATATTTCACTCTACCACTACGTAATTCTGATGAACTCTCAAGCGACCAGAGGTGCCTACCGCTGCTCATATTCACTCTGCAATACATTACAATGTTTCTACACACAAGACGAGTCTAGCACTGGCGCTGCCTACATCATCAACGTCTTCTTAAGAAAACGTGGAGAAGTTTACACAGAGTTTCCTGAAGTTAGAGACTTCTCAGGGGAATTCCTAACACTAGACGGAGTAGAAAGAGAGAGAGAGAGAGAGAGAGAGAGAGAGAGAGAGAGAGAGAGAGAGAGAGAGAGAGAGAAGAGAGAGAAGAGAGAGAAGAGAGAGAAAGAGAGAGAGAGAGAGAAAGAGAGGAGAGAGAGAGAGAGACCAAAAAAAAGTGAGAATGTGTAGAAATATTGCTTCTCCGTGAATAACTAAAAATATATGGTGTGGTATTTGGTCGTAAGGAATAAAGATGGACAGGGTGGAGAAATGAAGGAAGGGAAGGGATGGTATAGATGTTAGATAATCCAGAGTGGAAGTGTGTAAAGGTAAAAAAATGTGTTTGTGTGTGTATGTGTGTGTGTGTGTGTGTGTGTGTGTGTGTGTGTGTGTGTGTGTGTGTATTTCATTTTCTACAAATACTACATCACAATTATTAACTTTGTCTTTGTTTCATCAATTATGAAAATTATGCTTCCAGCGCTGTCTGAAATACAATTATATAGTTTATTCTTGTTAATTGTTTTACTGCCCCGCTATCCTTCGTCAGTATTAAATGGGTGGGTTTATAAATCTGTAAAAAAAAAAATGAGAATAGTAACCCATACATATTAAATCCGAAATATTGTAAAACTTTGAATATATTTTTCGATGAAAAAATCTGCGTTGCCCTGAGATATAAAAAATACAATTGAAATTACCTCCTGTCATTTGCTAATTCTGGAATTACACAAAAAAAATAAATACTAATCTACTTCCTTTTTTTTCTAAATTTTAATGAGAATGAGTATATTTAGTTAACTGGGTTGAAAGCCTCTCGACTACACAATGAACAGGCTGCAGGTAGCCTATGTATATAGTCAGTCACGTAAACTAATGCCCAGTAGATATATACCTAAAAGTGTAAGTGCGCTTTTGCTCTCAGTGCGTGCGCACGCACCAAGTGATATACGCATAAGAATATATAAAAGTAAAATATGATAAAGATACAGAGTATACTAGAGTATGCTGTTTTATCTACGAAGCTTTAAGCGTATAACATTCAGCACAGGGTATGACTGATTCTTGATCCCGCTCTTATGGTAATCACGAGGCAGGAGTGGCGATCTCTCAGGTGGGCAGGAGTGGCGATCTCTCAGGTGGGCAGGAGTGGCGATCTCTCAGGTGGGCAGGAGTGGCGATCTCTCAGGTGGGCAGGAGTGGCGATCTCTCAGGTGGGCAGGAGTGGCGATCTCTCAGGTGGGCAGGAGTGGCGATCTCTCAGGTGGGCAGGAGTGGCGATCTCAGGTGGGCAGGAGTGGCGATCTCCAGGTGGGCAAGAGTGGCGATCTCTCAGGTGGGCAGGAGTGGCGATCTCTCAGGTGGGCAGGAGTGGCGATCTCTCAGGTGGGTTTACCTATGTGATATATTAAACACACATGCAACACATGGGTATCTTTGAGGAAACGGTTCGCCACACTGTGGCTTCATCAGTCCTATACAAAGAAGTTTCAGGTAATCAGTCCTCCTAGGGACTGATTACCTCTCGTGGCGAAACGTTTCCTATAATAAATGTCGTGAAACGTACATAAGTCTCTTTCCATATTTGCCGGTATCACCATACCATTTCTCAAAGCTATTTATGAAAGGATTAATGAAACATTTAGTGTGATGGTTCGGCTGCTGAGTAAGAGACTCCAGAGCTTCTGCGAGCACTCCGAGTTGAACTCTCAGCTAATGAAGTGAAGTCAGTGTGCAGAAAATACCATCCAGCGAGAAACAAACAACTCTCATTGTTGCTCTAACCTCGTAAACTGTCACATTCATCACAAAATGCGGCGAATAAAGCATTTGCTAATGAAAAAGCATCTTGGCTAAAGTTGAGGTAAAGGAAATGACTCTCAGTGTTGAGGAAACAAGAGATTAATAATAACTAGTTGACTGGTTTTACTGGGTTTAGAGTTTGTCGACCACACGAGGGTCATTAAGGCTACATGTCACCTGTGCACCTCTAGTCATGGACACTTTAATCCCTGAGAGAGAGATTAGTCTCTCAGTGTATATACACAGACCTCTGTGTATATATGTGTAAATATACTGAAAGATGCATCTGAGTCAATATATATATCAATGTATATTATTGATGCTAAATTAATAACAGACATTATTGAACATTTAACATTTACTTAAAAGAGGATCATACAGCGCCTGGGAAATTAAAAGGCTGTTCTATTTCCAGGTATCAAGAACACACTCACAAGCATCAAGGCACCCTTCCCTTTGAAGGATTAAATTCACAAATAAAAATAAGCTTATCATTTTTATTCAAAAACTTCCCAACCTCATTACATTTTTCACTAAAACATTCTAACCTTGAACTAACATTAGATAATAATTTATGTTAAACGTTCCAAACGATAGTGTTCTATACGTTAAGCAATTGTTGAATTATCAAATGCTTGAATTAAAGGTTATTTTAATATTAATTAATAACATTAAGCGTTTCTCAGGACAGTGAATGTTATTTGCAATAAACACTTAAACGTATATGACAATAAATGCTCAATATATTGAAAGTTCATCGCGTTAAACTTTTCATCACGGGGAGAAGAAAAGTTTCTTGATTTGAACGAAAAAAAGGAGGACCAAGCTTGATTAGGACATTTCTCTCTCTTCATAAAGCATTACGGGAAACATCGTCAATAAAAGTTTGTTCTACAACACGTTTCGCTTCAAAAACGTTTTTCTCGATGGGCATTCCTAGGACAAGCATTCACGGCTCTTGCCATGTTGCGTTTTAATGCATTTCACGTTGCAGCTACGCAAAACGTTGATCCCATCAAACGTTAATTAATATGATTACTGGGAATTACAGAGTGAATCGGAGAGAGAATTTTTAAGTTTGCGATCATCGTAAATTGTTTTTTTTTCGTGTCCCCTGTAAATACTGTGGACTTCTGCCATCATGGGAATTAATGAAAATTTCGAAATAAGAAATGAAAAACATGAGAGAGTATTAGGTGTAAGGATTAAGATAAAGAAAGATGAATATGTTAAGTAGTATGTGTTATATATATATATATATATATATATATATATATATATATATATATATATATATATATATATATATATATATATATAAACTCAGTGCTTTCATGTGCTTACACACACATCTTCAGAGGACTAGGAAGAAGAGGCAAGAGAAGCACATTTTATATGTTAAACACTTAGGTCTCATGTTCAAACTTCACACACTCCAACAAGCTGAATTAATTATCTTTAGGGAAAAATGCTAAATCTGTAGGGGCCACTGTGCCTTGAGAATGTAAGGCAAACATGTTCAATTCCAGGAAGAGGGAGGACAAGTCATTTACCTTGGATCAAGAACCCCTCAGCAGCATCAAGGAATCTCCCTGGATGGGGCAACTGGCGGTAGATAATAGAAATGAAGAGCCTCAACCCACCTGTGATATATTTTTAATGTATCATTCTTTGATATCTTACCGTGATACATCTTTCTTTGATATACATCTGATATATATATATTCTTTGATATATATATCTTTGATATATCATTCTTTGATATCTTACCTTGATACATCTTTCTTTGATATACATCTGATATATATATATTCTTTGATATATACCTTTGATATATCATTCTTTGATATATATCCCTTAAACATTTTAGTTTTATCTTTCTTTGAAGTATCTTTAACATATCCACTACACTGTACGAGCTTGACTGGAAAGTTTTCACTTCTGCATTCGTTAACTCACACCCGGCAACACCCTTGACAGTATTAGTACTTTAACACTGTAAAAACATCCGGAGGCTGACAGGATGCAGTGTGTGTGTGTGAGACAGGACGAAAATATTCCCGTAAGACCACTCTTCATGTGGAGGTGCAAATCTTCGACTCGCAAGAGAGACAGAGATACGAAGAGACAGAGACATATAATGAAAATATCTTGCTCTCTGAAGGAAGAAGTTACCGGGAGACAATGGACTGAAACAACACGAACATCATCGGTGGAGACAATTAAATCTGCCAAGAATGGACCCTCATCTCTGCCGTTCCTTCCGCAACATTTCCCACTAGAAGAGAATTTCCTGCTTTCCGCACGCCAGAGGAAAATCCCAGGGGAGGGAGGGAGAGAGAGAGAGAGAGAGAGAGAGAGAGAGAGAGGAGAGAGAGACACACACACACACACACACACACACACACACACACACACACACAGATGCTTAAAATATACTGGTGGGAGCCACACGCGAACTAGTGTACAAGTATTTTCGAGAAGAAGCGTATTAAGATTTAATACTGAGACTAACATACAACGTCATATATATATATATATATATATATATATATATATATATATAATCAGTCATATATATTAAAATACAAGAAAATTCTTCCAAGAGATTTCATCAGTGTTTAATCTGTCTAAAACACTTTTGCTCGGAAAATACACGCTAAATAACTCACGGGAGTTCATTTAGAGTTGAGTCTGAAAGACTCGTCAAAGTCTAGCAAGACTCGTGAAACTTTATACGGGGAAGAAACCGAATCAGTGTTGAATTATACGAACTTTCAGAGAATTCTTTACAATAAAGACATGAAAGTTCATACAGGAAAGAAACAGAATCATTTAGTGGATCTAAAACACATTTATATTTATTTTTTTGAGAAATTTAGTATAACAAGTGAGAGTTTATACAGGAGAACCACCATTCTGCTTTCAATTTTAAGAGCTTCTCAGAATCACATAAAACACATGAGAACGCACACACACTAGATAAACCATATCAATGAATTGTGAAATTAAAAAGACTGTTCTTAGAAATCAAGTCTAATAACAATCAAACTCATACACACTTTAGTGTATATTCAAAATCCTTGTCTGAGGAACCTAATCTAATCAAGCACACGAGTTTTGGTAGGAGAAAAATACCAGTTTCCAGTTTATTTAAAAAAATTTCAGAGAAATCACGTCGAATATAAAACACCAGAGTTCATACAGAGAGGAAATAATTCTCCGCTTAGCTTGTCGGAAGATTTTTTTTTCAGAGAATGTGCACAAAAAGTATTATATGAAAGTTTGTGTGTTAGTAATGTTCAGTGTTCACACAAGAGTAACACCTTCAGTTGTGTAGTAATACCTCCAAGTCTTGAGTAACAGGTGTGGAGTAACATCACCTTGTGGAGAGTAATGCTAGCAAGTGTAAAGTAACACTTACAGGACAGACGGTGTAAGTAACACTTCCTTGTGAGAAAAGTAACACCTTCAGGAGTGAAAAGTAACACCTCCAGGAGTGGAAAGTAACACCTCCAGGAGTGAAAAGTAACACCTCCAGGAGTGGAAAGTAACACCTCCAGGAGTGGAAAGTAACACCTCCAGGAGTGGAAAGTAACACCTCCAGGTGCAGAGTAATACTTCACGATTTAGAGTAACACATCCAGGTGTTGCTAACATGAAGTGTTTACCTGGAGTTTACTTGGAGAGGGTTTGAGTAACTTCCAGGTGTTAACTTAAACCTCCAGGAGAATAGAATAATAGACATCTATCAAATTCGAGCCATACTGATCTCTCTTAGATCTAATAAAGATCAAATAAAAAGCTCCTAAAATATTCTTCATATCTTCATTACATTTGTACAAGATATATTTTATTGCTAATAAATCTCATTCAGATCAGAAACACAATAATGCTTTATTACATATTGGTGATAAAAAGTCTAATAGATAATTTAGATACGAGCTTTGAAATAGAGATCTATCACATATGTAATAGGGGTCAAATAGAATTCTAATAGAGGTCTAACAGATATGTAATAAAGATTTAATTATACCTCAAAGACATCTTTCTGTGTTAGAACCTCCATTAGAGCGTTAGATTTAGCAAAGATCTAATGGAGATCTAAGTTTATAGCTCTACGGGTCTCTGCTAGATATAATAGAGACTGTGTTAATCTTATATTACGTATCTGTTAGATCTCTTAGATCTAATGAAGAGATTTAATAAAGATGTAATAGAGCTCTAATAAAAGTATTTATTCTAAATTATGTATTTTATATTTATTTGAACATGTGAGGGAGGGTTGGGATAGTGAGAGGGAGGGAGGGGAGAGTGAGAGGGAGGGAGGAGGAGAGGAAGGAGAGTGAGAGGAAGGGGAGAGTGAGAGGAAGGGAGAGTGAGAGGAAGGGAGAGGAGAGTGGGGAGGGAGGGGAGAGGGAGTGTGAGAGGGAGGGAGAGTGAAAGGTAGGGGGAGAGGAGAGTGAGAGGGGAGGGAGGGGAGGAGAGGGGAGTGAGAGGGGGAGGGGAGGGAGGGAGAGTGAGAGGGGAGGGAGGGGAGAGTGAGAGGGGAAGGGAGGGGAGAGTGAGAGGGGAGGGAGGGAGAGTGAGAGGGGAAGGGAGGGGAGAGTGAGAGGGGAAGGGAGGGGAGAGTGAGAGGGAGGGTGGGAGAGAGGGGAGAGTGAGGAGGGTGGGAGGAAGGGGAGAGGGAGGGAGGGAGGGAGGGAGGGAGGGGAGAGTGAGAGGTAGGGTGGGAGGGAGGGGAGAGAGGGAGGGGAGGGAGGGTGGGAGAGAGGGGAGGAGTGGGAGGGGAGAGAGAGTGGGAGGGAGCGGAAAGTTAGAGGGAGGGAGGGAGGGGAGAGTTAGAGGGAGGGGTTCGGTGAGGGAGGTAGGAGAGGATGTTTTTAAGGGATAGGGAACGAGTCGTTGAGGGAGTTGGATGGAGAGGGCTTCCGTGATGGAGAGTGTTTGAGGGAGAAGTCTGTGAATGAGGAAGATTAAAAGGAATCTGAAAGACAGAACGTCTGTGAAGGAAGTTAGAGTAAGGAAGCGTGTCTGTCAGAATCATAGACGGAGTCTGTAAGGAACTCTCATTATTCTGTAAGGGAGGAGAAGAGACGTAAAATAAATCTGTGAGGAAGAGAAAGAGTCTGTGAGAGAGACGATGTTTAAAATCTGTGTTGGAAAAAAAAAAAAAAGGGAAAAATCGAATATCGGAGGGAAAGAAAAATCTGGTGATGAATGGCAGCCTTGAAGATTTAGATAAGAGGCTTTGTTATTTTTAGGTGGGTATAAAGGCTGAAAAATACTCTGAAAATGCTGCAGGAAGAAATATATTACAAAATGTTTATCAAGTGCTAGAGACCAGATACTTAAATAATTGTTCTAAATACTGTCCAGATAATGGTCTTTATAAGTGCTGGAAAAGATGCATAACTGTTTTGTGATACACAGATAACCAGCACATAGGAGAAACAAGCTGTTGACGTTTCGGTCGGACCGAAACGTCGTCATAAGCTTCTTCCTATGTGCCGATTATTTGTGTTTTGTTCCAGTCACGGTATTGTGCCTTTTTGTTCTTTGAAGTTTGTGATTGTATTTTTTTTATTTAGCTGCGTTAAACACTGAAGCCGCAGTCTGTATGCATAAGAATGGTATAAAATACCGACAAGTTGAAGATTAAGACACAGAGCTGAACCCTTCTCCAGGCTGAGGGACTGACCACCTCATATACTTTTCTCCGAGGTTGATGGACTGATTACATCATCTTTATTTGACTGAAGAAGCCTACTATGTAGGCGAAACGTTTCATCAATAAAAATACTAAACTGTTGCACATGGGTCAATCTTTCACTGTATTCATTTTGCGTGTACTGAGATAGAAGAGGCTGGGCTTAAGGGATACGGGAAGACCTTTTCTCGGGGATACTGAAGTATACAGGGGAACTAGGCTTCTACGGTACGGGGGATACCTTACTTTTACCGAAATTATTTATATAATATTCATGGGAGAGGTAGCCAGGTTTGGTCCAGACCTGACTACCTCATCAACCTTCTTCGTTTTATGAACGGCACTTCAGTAGCCCCACAACGACCTACACTTGAAGGGATGGTTGAGACGACAGCTTCATTTAGTTTTTATAAATGGCTCATATTTGCGTTATCTTGATAGGGAAGAAGGACGACGACGAAGACGTCTTCACCTCTCGCTGGTCTCTGATCTATCTTATTACATCTTTAGCGCATCCTGCCCTGCAGCGCTGTATGACTTGTGGATTAAGCGCTTAGTTTTGATTGTAATAGTCATATTATAACCAAAACCAAGCGTTAAACCCACTACTGTAGTAGCTGTAATAATAATAATACACCCTCTTCTGCTTCTCTCTTCTTATGTACTCCTCTCAATCTATTTTTGTTTCACTTCCCTTCCTGTCTCTCTCTCTCTCTCTCTCTCTCTCTCTCTCTCTCTCTCTGAAGCTACTCCAGCCAACTCATTTACACAACCGTTTTCCCTTTTACTGCTAAACTAATTTACCTCTCGGCTATTTTTTCTGTAACTTCGCACCTCTACCCTTCCTTCCTTCCTTCCTCCTCTCACACACCCATTTCTTCAATCCCGGGTGTGTGAGTGCGCTCACGCGCGTGTTCGCAGTGGCAACCTGCAGGGACTTTTGATAAGAAAAGGCAGAGCTCAAATTGCAAAACATAATGAAGATACGCACACGCAACACGCAACACTCAAAGTTCTGAATTTGGTGTTAAGTGCATACACACATCGTGCATACACACATCGTGCATACACACACAAACACACACGCTTACACTACGTACGAATCCATAAGCAAAGCAAAACTACGCAGACGCACACAGATACAGAAGCAGGAAACACACACATACACACACACACACACACACACATATACATACGTGGGGAGGGGAAGGAAGGGGAAAGGGGAAACAGATCCCTTGTCAAAAGACTCTTACTAATTAAAGCACCACGTTGAACGTAAAGAGAGGAAGGGAGGGAGGGAGGGAGGAGGTAACTTTGAATTGCGTAATTTCCCTTTGAAGCGGACTCGCGGTTGTGGCTCGCGGGTGTTTGAATACTTTGCCGATACCTGGACACCACCTCGCGGATGTTTGAATACTTTGCCGATACCTGGACACCACCTCGCGGATACCTGAACACTTCACCGGTACCTTACAGCGAGAACACTTTCCTTACCTTAACGGATAAGGGATCCGGTGGAAAAGAAGTAGAGAAGAATCACCCTGGAATCACAGTCAAGAGACGATTATAGTTAAGGAGAAGTAAATCAAGATAATAACGAGGGGAATCGTAAGATACGTAGACTGAAAGATTGCGTCAGTACCTGTCCAGCCAGGATGTGGTTCGTACGTCGGGTTGCGTGCGGCCAACAGTAACAGCCTTGTTGATCAGGCCCTGAACCACCATGAAGCCTGGTCACAGACTGGGCCGCGGGGGCGTTGACCCCCGAAACCCTCTCCAGGTATGCTCCAGGTAAACGCTAAAATCGTAGGAAAATGAGAGGCAGTGTCATTTGTGTTTTGATTCAAGGGAATGGTAGCTTCGGTTTCTGAGATCAAGAGCCCTTCTTCTGAGATCAAGAGACCTTCTTCTGAGATCAAGAGACCTTCTTCTGAGATCAAGAGCCCTTCTTCTGAGATCAAGAGCCCTTCTTCTGAGATCAAGAGCCCTTCTGAGATCAAGAGCCCTTCTTCTGAGATCAAGAACCCTTCTTCTGAGATCAAGAGCCCTTCTTCTGAGATCAAGAGCCCTTCTTCTGAGATCAAGAGCCCTTCTTCTGAGATCAAGAGCCCTTCTTCTGAGATCAAGAGCCCTTCTTCTGAGATCAAGATCCCTTCTTCTGAGATCAAGAGCCCTTCTTATGAGATCAAGAGCCCTTCTTCTGAGATCAAGAGCCCTTTACCAGCATCAAGGCACCAGCTAGGAAGGAAGGGGGTGAGGGAACGGCTAGAAAACTGTCAAAAACAATGAGAAAATGGCATAATTATTTTCTTTTATTCCTCCTCTTCTTTTCATCTTGTGTATTTTTTCTTAATTTTTTTTATTAATAACTTTTACTGTCATCAACTTGAGAAGGCAAGAAAAATACAAAAGAATATTAATATTAATAATAATAAGAAAGTAGTAGTAGTTAGTAGTAGTAGTTAGTAGTAGTTGTTGTTAGTAGTAGTAGTTGTTGTTAGTAGTAGTAGTTGTTGTTAGTAGTAGTAGTTGTTGTTAGTAGTAGTAGTTGTTGTTAGTAGTAGTAGTTGTTGTTAGTAGTAGTAGTTGTTGTTAGTAGTAGTAGTTGTTGTTAGCAGTAGTAGTTGTTGTTAGTAGTAGTAGTTGTTGTTAGTAGTAGTAGTAGTTGTTAGTAGTAGTAGTTGTTAGTAGTAGTAGTAGTTGTTAGTAGTAGTAGTAGTTGTTAGTAGTAGTAGTAGTTGTTAGTAGTAGAGTAGTTGTTAGTAGTAGTAGTTGTTAGTAGTAGTAGTAGTTGTTAGTAGTAGTAGTAGTTGTTAGTAGTAGTAGTTGTTAGTAGTAGTAGTAGTGTTAGTAGTAGTAGTAGTTGTAGAGTAGTAGAGTAGTAGATAGTAGTTGTTAGTAGTAGTAGTAGTGTTAGTAGTAGTAGTTAGTTAGTAGAGTAGTAGTAGTTGTTAGTAGTAGTAGTTGTTAGTAGTAGTAGTAGTTGTTAGTAGTAGTAGTTGTTAGTAGTAGTAGTAGTTGTTAGTAGTAGTAGTAGTTGTTAGTAGTAGTAGTAGTTGTTAGTAGTAGTAGTTGTTAGTAGTAGTAGTTGTTGTTAGTAGTAGTAGTTGTTGTTTGTAGTAGTAGTTGTTAGTAGTAGTAGTAGTAGTTGTTGTAGTAGTAGTAGTTGTTAGTAGTAGTAGTTGTTAGTAGTAGTAGGTTGTTAGTAGTAGTAGTGTGTAGTAGTAGTAGTTGTAGTAGTAGTAGTAGAGTTGTGTCATGATCAGGTTTTGATTATAACGTGGCCTGTCCATGATCAGGTCTTTATTGACCGATACCAAGTGTCCTTCCCAGTATACAAATTCTTCCCTATCAAACTCCTTTGAAGCAAATAAAAATATTTAAAGTATTACAAATTTTTTTACATCAATAATATCAGTAAAAATAAAATTTATAATGTTTTAAGATTAATATCAGTAATAACAGCATATGATATACACAAGGTATATACTGCATACACGGAGACTTGGGTATCTTGAGGAATGTCTGTGCATATATACTGGGGTGTGTAAGTTATTATTTGTCAAAGGCACCTGTCGAGAGACACTTGGCCTCTTATGTTTGGTGAGGTGTATTAGTTACTATCTGTCAAGGCACTTGTCGATGGACACTTGGTCTGGTTGGGGTTGGTATGTACATTAAGATGTATATTTTTGCGTGTACAACACTAATATAAATTTATTAGTTTGTATATATGCCGAGTGGTGAGCATTTATCAGAACATTACAGAAATAACCTGCTTACCACGAAAGTTTCGGTCCCGATTTGCACCATTTACAAAGTCACGGTATTGTGCCTTTGTGCTCTTTATCAATACATGCTTGCCGAGAGATGCGTAACTCAATGTGTATAGAGCAAAGGTTAATTTTGATCCCAGTTTTCAAGACTAAACTATCTTTGAAAATAGTATCTAGGATTCTAAGTAGCTTCTATGACCCTCTTGTAGAACGTAGATCTAACCTTAACAATTATTCCTATGAACTCAATTACAAAGCCACAGTCTATTTTTAAGATAATATATAACCAAATTAAATAGGCGAAGGGTTGGCATCAAAGACAAAATAGGGGACAGGATAAATTGGTTGAAGGGAAGATCGAAGAAGGGAATTAGCGACAGGCATTATTTGGAGTGATAGGGGAAATCAGCTGATGGAAGGAGGAGAGGAAGGGGAGAGAGAGAGCGATGCATGGCAGTAGTGGAAAGATTGATAAATGAAGGTAGAGGATACAACGCCCGAGGAGAATTTCCATGGAAATATGAATGTGTAAGAGAGAGAGAGAGAGAGAGAGAGAGAGAGAGGAGAGAGAGAGAGAGAGAGAGAGAGAGAGAGAGAGAGAGAGAATTTTTTTTTCTTATTTGTTGCTTTTGCTGCTTCGGTATTTCTGTTTCACTAATTCCTCTTCATCAGTGGCTTTGTTAGCATTTCTACGTCATTTTAGCAACGTCTTTAGCGATCTTTCTTTCTAGCTCTATCTCTTCCTCTCGGGTGTTTCCACAAACCCGGGTGTTTCCACCCACCCGGGTGTTTCCACCCAGTGGATGGAGAAATATAAACAGATTTTCCTTCCAACTACGAAACATTTCATGGATAGAGGCACTTGGGTGCTTCCCCTCCCCAACACAAACACACATACAGCTGAGAGACGAGGCCTGGAGCTAAACCTTGACCCCTTCACCCAAGTATAGTTAAGCATATAGGCGAGAAAACACACACTCAAAAGAGTCATCCAGTGTATGGATGAGACAGAAATCAGAGAATGAAATTACGGGAGGAAGTGTTAGTTTGGATCAAGGGTAAAAAGTGGTATCCCCTAATGATCAGTATTAGCTCTAATATGGTTTCTGAAACCTGTAAATGACCTGTCACACAGGATCGAATCCTGTATTTTATTTTTGCATATAATGTGAAACTACTGGAAAAGAATACGGACAAGAGTGGAAAATAAGGAGCCTCCAAAGAGAGTTAACTGGTCAGAGTTGTGGTCAAACAATTCGCCTCTGGAATTCAAATCGAATAGGTTAAGATTATGAAATTCGGTAATGGTTAACTCACTGGATGGAAGACGAGAGGAAACACAGAAACGCCACAAGAAAGGGCTGGAAGTCGAGGTTGGCAGCCTTCACGTCTGACAGTAACTGAGTTAAGAAACAAATTAAGTGAAGAATGAGATATGACAGTAACTACTTTATGTAAGCAGGTGGAGGAAGGATTTAGGAAAACAAAGAAGGAAAGTGAATAATGGTAGTATAATTGCGAGAGAACAAAGTAAAATGGTAAAATACAGAGAAAGAAAAGGGCAGGATTTAGAGGCAAAAAAAAAAAAAAAGGTTTTTATAAACCTGTACACAAAAGACAAGATGGTACAAACTAGAAGACTAAGATAATCACTACGATACTGGTACTAGCAGACATGACCATCTGGATAGACAAGAAAACCTTAATGAAGATACCTGATTTAGTTCCCAGTGGCATAATCAAGATGTAAATGGTGAGAGAATGCGACCAATGATATTAAAGCAAATGTGAATAAACTTCAAACAGGCTCTTGCTTTACAATTAGCATACATAAATAACCCGCAGGTTATTTGTGTATTGTTCCAGTTATGGTATTGTGCCTTTTTTTGTTCATTACTATTATCATTGGCAAGATCTTTGAGCTAAGAAAAAAATAATCTGAGAAAAATGCCAAGATATATCTGTCGGCCGCCCTGGTCACCTCTGTATCTCCATGGGAATAGAGAAAGGACAGTTCAGAAGAACGTTAGATGGAAAACACAAGAGAATATGAAGACAGAAGCAACAGGAAGACTGGGGGGTCTTCCTGCCCCTTTTGCAACCTCCCATCATGATCCAACCCCTTCTCTCCACTCTCAGGCAAGTGTAATTTTAAAACAAACCATTACTCTTTCTGCTTATTTCCAGCCAGAACCTCCACTAAAATTCATTAAAATCTTCCAGCAAATCTACTAGCATTTCAGCCCATTTCAAAATCCCAACACACCACCTACTGCTGTTCAAACCTCAATGATAATCACTTGACAAAAATTCCCAGTAATCCCCACATTCCTGCCCTTTCCCCAACTACAACTGCCCTACTTCTCTCCCACCAGTATCCTAACAAGAACTGATATGCCATATTACAAACATTTTAAGATACATAAAGCCAAAATATAGACACGATGAAGGAATATAAAAAAAATATTGACATTAAAGAATAAATAGCAAAGGTTACTACAGATGAAATAGCTTTCACAAGGGCAACAATAACAGAAAAAATAATAGATATAATATTCCCAGCAGAGTTATCAAGTGCTGAGAAAAGGAAGAGCTGAATGTTTAGTAGACAGAAGTGCAGCTAGCTGCAACCCAACACCAAACAATGCAATGAGGAAGACAATAACTGTTGAAGCTGCGAGGAATCCCCAGGACTCATGAGAGATTCTAAAGAAATGGATTGAAAAAACACGCACATGTACATTTTCTGTAACAGTTTGATATATGGTGAATGCATTTCAATATATATATATATATATATATATATATATATATATATATATATATATATATATATATATATATATATATATATATTGAGTGACTTGCTGTACGAGTTATGTTTTATTTCGTGCCAAAATGTGTGATGATTAAGGCAAGTAATTCTTCAAAATCATCGCTCTCATAGTGAAATATTGCACTCGATGCAAATGTTGCATTCAGTGCAACAAGTTATAACATAGGAAAATGTTGCACTCAGTGCAACAATAACAGAAAAATATCATTAAGTCGACTGGTTATTTAGTGTAACTCTTAGGAAACTCTTAATTGCTGCAGGTGATAATCTTCACATATAATGCTCGACCACTGCCAAATTGTCAAGACACAACCAGGTTTCACAGGCTATTAAATATCTGCTCATGCTTCCATTGATCTGAATATCAGTTTCAGGTCGTCAGACAAAACATCGGAAAGTTTTCTAAAGAAAGTCGCGTCCATTTCTTGAATCCAGATTTGTTTGATCTCTTCGGTCAAGTGTGGCCAGTGGTGATGTGTTTTTGAAGAGCAATTTGGCTTTCATCTAACTCAAAAAAAATTCGATACGAATCAGATGAGTGCTGGTCCAGATACGTGGATAATATTGATACCTCTCTCTTTCAACCATTTTTTGACCCGTTTTGATATATGGCACTGGGCACAGTCCTGCATAAAGTATGCGGTGCCTTGAATCATGTTCAATGAGAGAAAATATTTCTTAGCACCTCATTTGCGTGTTTAGTTGAGGTGCTAAGTTATGGTGCTACGTTGAGGTGCTAAGATGAGGTGAGACCAACATGTTTGGCCGAGTCTGTAATTATGATTATCATTGTGCGAGGGGCTTGGACTTCCAGCAGGCGTGCGTGAGTGTGTTAGATAGGAGTGGAGACAAATGTTTTTTATGACGAAGTGCTGTTGGAGTGTGAGAAAACTAACATTTATGAAGGAATTCTGGTAAATCGATTAGCCGGACATGAGTCCAGGAGGTGGTAAGTACAGTGCCTGTCCTCTAAAAGGGGTGTAGGCACGCCTCTGGCAAGACAGTGATGGAGTGAATGATGATGAAAGCGTTTCTTCTTTTTCGGGTCACCCTGCCTTTGTGGGAAACGGCCGATGTGTTAATAAAAAAATTAAGTTTTTACTAATGTGAAAATGCTAAACCCGGAAGGGCCATAGAGCGCCTGAAGAATGGGAGGCATTCAGGTCGCCCCAACGCCTTGAATCAAGATCCCTGAAGCGTCATGGACATAAATAACAGCAAGCAGAACTAGACTATTTAAAATTAAATCTGAAATCAGGAAAAATTAAATTAAACAATTACTCAAGAAATCGTAATACTATAATAAATAAATTCATATCGGTGTTATTATAATTTCGTAATAACTTTTATGTATACAAGAAGATTTATTGAGCCATTTACATTTAATTAAGAGCATTTTATTGGAATTTGTTTTCTTCCAATAGCTGAGCAGTTAGTTTCACTAAATTTGAACGATACATTATGAAATTCTGGGAAGTAAATATATTTATATGAATTTAGTGATATAATTATCCATCTATTTTTTTTTAGGTTGCTATTTGCCATATGGTAAATACTGAAACAAACTTACTGGAGAATTTTTTGGGTATGAGACGTGTGTGTGTCAAGCCAAAATCTGCATGGATTACCAAGACAAATTTAAAAATTTTACAGAGTTCTTATGACACAAATAAATTCCAAAACAATCAGAATGAAGATTTGCATCTAGAATTATTCGCTTAGTCAGAAAATTAAACAAAAAATCGTCCTTAAGCGCACCTATCACAGGATAAAGAGTGATGTTGAGTGAGTTAAAAGGAAGTGAGAGGGATACCTGGGAGATAAAGACACTTCTGAACTAGAGGAATGTCAGGAAGTACCTCGTTATTCTCGAGCTGGTAGAAAATTGGAATGAGTTGGATTAGGAAGTATTGAGAACAGATTCAATACAGAGTTTCCTGAGTGTGTATGATAAAGATGTAAGAGGGCAGAAACTGGGCATCCAGTGAAAAGTTGTTTAGGATGCGAAGTCAGGAACTCAGACTGGACTCCCAAGAAAAAAAATCAGCGTGAACAAGCACATATAAACACATACAACTCACATAACTCTTTCACACACACACACACACACACCGAAGGGAATGTTTTCTTCGCAAATAATGGTAGATTACTGGACGGGGATCCCGGAAGTACCTGATGTTTCTTACAGAAACTGGAAACATGCAACAAAAATATAGCAACCTAAACACTGAAGACGAAATACCACAAAAACTTCATTATAGTCACGTTGAAGCGCTAAAACCATAGGTCACAGGCGCCTGCAGAGACAGATAAACAAGATTGATCGACGGAACTAGAGAGAGTAGCTCTGTTACGTACGCAGCTCTGCTCCAGTAACAGTAAATTCGTAATTTCAAACAGTAAATGTAAACAGAGTTGCTTGTAGTGTGTGTAGCCTTAGTCTACCTCACTGGATAGCCCCGAGCCGCTGAGAAATTAAGATGTAAACCAGTCGGTGTGAAGGTGTGGCGGACATTTAAAGCTGTGCTTGCCAGAAGTTTATGGCATCCAGGGTATATATACCCAGAGGTATATTGCTTTCAGTGTACATACTGAGAGTTGGCCAGAATCCTCGCTAGACGTATTAAATTAAGAAAAGACGCTTTGCAGATGCTTTTACTGGGACGACATTTTTATGTGTGTTGAGCTTCGTCGTGTCACGCATCGATGGGAATGTAAACAGATGGAAATGTAACCCCGTTATAGCTTGTTCTGCAGCAGATTCTCTTTTCTTCCTTGTTGTCGGCACCATGGCATTTAATCATGGGCCTAAATAAACGCTAAGGTGAATTATTGCCACATTTATTACATTGGCTACAAGCCTGACCTACTGACTAGTTCACCAGCGCT
The DNA here is from genome assembly GCA_009830355.1 of Cherax destructor. Classification (NCBI taxonomy): domain Eukaryota; kingdom Metazoa; phylum Arthropoda; class Malacostraca; order Decapoda; family Parastacidae; genus Cherax; species Cherax destructor. The sequence goes on along the minus strand of WNWK01001669.1, from coordinate 38,454 downwards.
ACAACGTTGTACAGGAGTGTTCGTTGTTGTTGGCGTCTCCTATGTACCCGGTACCTCGCGCATTTCCTCACTGCCACTCCCTAATATTCTCTCCCACCTCATCTTCAAAATATGTTGAAATCTTGGGTCTTGGCTTGTGCCTAACAGTGCCTAACAGTGCCTGGCAGTGCCTGACAGTTGCAGGTGGACTAAGTATTCCCGAACATTTCCAGGTTTGTAATTTCATTTAAACATCAAAACTAAGCGCTGAACCCATAGGGGTCATACAACGCTGTTGTAGTTTCATAGGTTTTTAACTAATAACGTTGTGTGTTGTCCTGTTTTCAAGGAATTATCAAAGTCTATCATTATCTTCACGGTTTACACTGCATGACGGTGTTGGCTACCACATGTTCTCACTGATGGTAATAAATTTTCACTGTAATGTCATAGTTCCCTCAATTATAAGATTATTCTCTGCATTATCACCGGATTCACTGCTTTACCGCGATGTTCATTGTATTCTTACCATGTTCACTATCAGTGTGTTCAATGTAACATCAGGGTGTTCACTGAACCGCTACTGTGTTCACTGTATCACCGTAGTAAGATATATGGGTAACATTTCGCCTGGGCAGCAGGCTTCTTGAGTCCAATACAGGAGATAACAATAAGACAGTATCGTCACTATTCACTCAGTATCGTCACTATTCACTCAGTATCGTCACTATTCACTCAGTATCGTCACTATTCACTCAGTATCGTCACTATTCACTCAGTATCGTCACTATTCAATATTCAGATGCTTCGAACTCATGAAACTTAAAATATTCATTCAGATATATTTAAAAGTATCGGCATATTAGGCCTACCTGCCATAGGAAAATCTCAACTTCAGTCGATAGTTTAACCAACTTCCTTAGTAATAAAAAAAAAAAAAAGAGGCGTGGCACTTAACAATAGTATATAGAATTGTCACTTATCTCGGCTCTTGGGAAAGACTAGAAGTAATACCTCGGTATTAGGAATTTTTTTTAGTTTATCCCCACAATCTAAGAGTTGACTCCTCTTTCTCAGCCTGGTCACAGATCTGGCCGAGGGGGCGTTGACCCCCGTAACCCTCTCCAGGTATACACCTTCCACTATGCCGGGTCACCATTTGGAGAAGACCCGGGCCGGATTTACCGGCGAACCTACAACAACAACCTTCCATATTATATATATATATATATATATATATATATATATATATATATATATATATATATATATATATATATATATATATATATATATATATTATTCCTGCAAGTGTTCGTGCTATGATTATTATTATTGTTGTTGTAGAAATTTAAATTATTTTAATGTTAAATTATATCACTAGCATTTTTTTTCTTACATTTATGTAAATACTAGCAGAAACATTATATTATAATTGTTGTTTAGCGATAGTATAATTAGTATTTCATATATTACATTTTATAGGCGTAGTAGCAGTAGTATATTATTAATGATGGTAAAAATTACCGACAAAATGTTAGGTAAATGGACAACGTTTCGGTCTCCAGACTTGACAAATCTCCTGAAGAGCGAAACGTTACCACAATAAAATGTCACATTAGTTGCATCTGTGACCATTTACCAAGTATATCATAATTATTATTATTATTAATGATAATCACCAAAAATAATGTTCGTGTGTCAGCTAAGAAAAATATATATAGATTCCATTCGCCTGAAGATAATTATATAAATATATAACATAATCCCACGTCTCTCATGTCAATGAGATTATTATTATTTTCCCAATAATATATTATTAATAATTTTGAAATTTCCTTTATGTATAATGTCACAATTAATAAGGGTCGAATATTTTTTATAGCACGTCCGGTATTAAATATTTAATATGGAATTTAATATTCGAGTTAGAATTTAATATTTAGTTTAGAATTTAATGTTGAATTAGAATATATTTGTTTTTCGTTTTTTTTTCGTTTAACTGTGTATGAAAGTATTCATTATATATTCATTATATAAGTATTCATAAGTATTCATTATATATTTATTACATATTTTTCGTTTGCTGTGTAAAAGTGGGTTGAGCAAGAATTAGGGCTTCTTACATAGAGATCTCTGGTACACTCGATGGCTGAGTCGGTAAGAAAGTGGGGCTTGTAAATGCAAGACAGCCAGTTCGATCCTCGGCACACGTAAAACTTTAAAAACACAAATGTGGTATAAGGAGATTCATAAAGCCCAGAGGCTTTATGAATCTAACATAGCTTAAATTCCGGACTATATTATTAAGGTGAACCATGGCTCGGTTGGTAACGCACTCGCCTCTCACAGTGCCCCTGGTTTAAACAGCAGCACGGGTGGAAACGCTGTGCATGTTTCCTTATACCATATATCCCATTTCCGCAGCATCTATGGAAATGGGATGCAGTTAAGTTGGATTCCAAGGGAGGTCAGGTTCAATTTGTTTGACCAGGAGGCTCACCCCGGCACCGAGGAACCCTCATTAAGTGAAGGGTTCTGAAAAAAAGACACTTAGAACAGAGCGCTTATTAGTCAACGTTCCTCTCAAAGCGGAGTGTTTTCATGGCATTTCCATTATCATAAAGGCTCTGAAGAGTCTCTGTCTGTCTGTCTGTCTGTCTGTCTGTCTGTCTCTCTCTCTCTCTCTCTCTCTCTCTCTCTCTCTCTCTCTCTCTCATTTCCAAAAGTATTCGTTCTTTGGGGAGAAATGGTATAAGATAATGAGGGCTAAAGTGAGACAAATACAGTACAATGCGATCCTTCAATGGCAACGGTGCGTCCACACACGGGTTTCATAAAGTTAAAAAAAAAAATTCAGTCTGACTTGATATAGCCCACTGTGTGGGCGAAACGTCGCCAGTGAAGGATCGCATTGCACTGCATGTCCCTCTTGTCTTGCATCTCTATCTTTACCTACTTTTCCCTGTTTTCTGGGATTTGCATCCTCCTAAAATGCATCCATTCCTCCTCCTCCTTACTCTCCTTTACTTCCTTCGAAAGAACTTTATCCATGTTTCTGGCTTGCTTCTCTCTGGGTGAGGATATAGGCGAGTACAAAAGGGAAGAGCGACGTCCTGGCGTTCACCAGACGGAGGATCAAGCCTCCATCACGTCTTGCGGAGAATTACCCACACAAGGTAAGGTCCTAATGTGAATTATTTAATTTTTTTACATTTCCCTGGGTGAGGACGAACGTTCTCTCTCTCTACCTCACTTTATATAAACTAAGCTAATCCATTATCTTGAAGAAAAAAAAAAAGTCGTTTTGAGCAGTAATCTTCCATGGCCATTTGAGTGAGTGAGAACGAGTGTGTACTCACCTATTTGTGGTTGCAGGGGTCGAGTCATAGCTCCTGGCCCCGCCTCTTCACTGATTGCTACTAGGTCCTCTCTCTCCCTGCTCCATGAGCTTTATCAAACCTAGTCTTAAAACTATGTATGGTTCCTGCCTCCACTATGTCGCTTTCTAAGCTATTCCACTTCCTGACAACTCTATGACTGAAGAAATACTTCCTAACATCCCTTTGACTCATAGGAGTCTTCAACTTCCATATGACCCCTTGTTTCTGTGTCCCCTCTCTGGAACATCTTGTCTCTGTCCACCTTATCTATTCCTCGCAGTATTTTATATGTCGTTATCATGTCTCCCTAACCCTCCTGTCCTCTCTAGTGTCGTCAGGCCGATTTCCCTTAACCTTTCTTCGTAGGACAATCCCTTAGCTCTGGGACTAGTCTTGTTGCAAACCTTTGCACTTTCTCTAATTTCTTGACGTGCTTGACCAGGTGTGGGTTCCAAACCGGTGCTGCATACTCCAGTATGGGCCTGACGTATATGGTATACAGAGTCTTGAATGATTCCTTAGTGAGGTATTGGAACGCTATTCTTAGGTTTGCCAGCCGCCCGTATGCTGCAGCAGTTATCTGATTGATGTGTGCCTCAGGAAATGTGCTCGGTATTATACTCACCCCAAGATCTTTTCTTTGAGTGAGGCTTGCAGTCTTTGGCCACCTAGACTATACTCTGTCTGCGGTCTTCTTTGCCCTTCCCCGATATTCATGACTTTACATTTGGCAGGGTTAAATTCAAGGAGCCAGTTACTGGACCAGGCTTGCAGCCTGTCCAGGTCTCTTTGTAGTCCTGCCTGATCCTCGACTGATTTTATTCTTCTCATTAACTTCACATCATCTGCAAACAGGGACACTTCTGAGTCTATCCCTTCCGTTATGTCATTCACATATACCAAAAACAGTACAGGTCCTAGGACTGACCCTTGTGGAACTCCACTCGTCACAGGTGCCCACTCTGACATCTCGTCACGTACCATGACTCGTTGTTGCCTCCCTGTCAGATATTCTCTGATCCATTGCAGTGTTTTTCCTGTTACGTGTGCCTGATCCTTTAGCTTTTGCATTAACCTCTTGTGAGGAACTGTGTCGAACGCCTTCTTGCAGTCCAAAAAATGCAGTCTATCCACCCCTCTCTCGTGTCTTACTTCTGTTACCTTATCATAAAACTCCAGTAGGTTTGTGACACAGGATTTTCCTTCCCTGAAACCGTGCTGGTTGTCGTTTATAAGCTTGTGAGTGTGTGTGTGTGTGTGTGTGTGTGTGTGTGTGTGTGTGTGTGTTTTGGACACCTCTCCACATGAACTTGACTGAATGCAGCAAATTAATTTGTCATGAAAATAAGCGAGTCAAATAAGCAAGTAAAATACGGCAGTAATGCATTTACTGAGCGAGTTGGGTAATAAAACCTCGATACGTTGGTCTACACGTCCACGGAGTCTCTGTGGAAACTGTTCCCCTGCTAACTTCCTCAGTAACTTTGTAGTTAGTTATCGTTATGTTACGTATCTCTGATGAATTACATACGCACACACACCCTCAAACACACGCAAAACACAAACCCGGGAAGTCGAAAACTCTCATGCTTCTCAGGGACGTTAGGAAGTACTTCTTCAGCCTTACTGTAGTCAGGATATGGACCGACATTGATTCGCAGCCAGGAGCTACGAATCGACCCCAGCAACCAAAAATAGGCAAGTACATACAGGTGAGTACTCTCACACACATCGTCAGGAAAAGCATCCAACATTTCCTGGTTTTCTCCGGAAGAAGAGTTCAGAAATATTATATATATATATATATATATATATATATATATATATATATATATATATATATATATATATATACCGTTACTTCCAAGTTTGGGACTCGTTCGGATGTAACATCCAATTTCCCAGCACTAAAACTATTTCTAAACTATCTCTGCGTTTATTCAACTGTGGGGGATTTAATCTTGCCCTGACAAGTGAACCACTTTTCTGTAAGCCTTGGCCTTTTCGTCCTTGTGCTCCTGTAAGATAGAATTCATATTCCCTTGCAAGGGACTAGGAGATATTATTTCCAATATCAAATCGTCAAATCGGAACAAAATGCATTATAGTTGGTATTAAATCAGAATCTTCAAGACTAACGCAGCAGTGACGGCCACTACACCAGTACACACACGAATGTGTACTGGATTATTAAGAGTGTGTCCCTTCGGAGTGTGTGTGTGTGTGTGTGTGTGTGTGTACTCACCTATTTGTGGTTGTAAGGGTCGAGCCATAGCTTCTTTCCCCGCCTCTTCACTGACCGCTACTAGGTCCTCTCTCTCCCTGCTCCATGAGCTTTATCATACTTCTTCTTAAAGCTATGAATATAACCTGCCTCCACTACATCGCTTCCCAAACTATTCCACTTCCCGACCACTCTGTGACTGAAGAAATACTTCCTAACATTCCTGTGATTCATCTGAGTCTTCAACTTCCAACTGTGTCCCAGTTGGTGGGGAAGGAAGCAAGGTGGAAGGTGGGGAAGGAAGCAAGGTGGAAGGTGGGGAAGGAAGCAAGGTGGAAGGTGGGGAAGGAAGCAAGGTGGAAGGTGGGGAAGGAAGCAAGGTGGAAGGTGGGGAAGGAAGCAAGGTGGAAGGTGGGGAAGGAAGCAAGGAGGAAGGTGGGGAAGGAAGCAAGGTGGAAGGTGGGAAGGAAGCAGGTGAAGTGGGGAAGAAAGCAAGGTGGAAGGTGGGGAAGGAAGCAAGGTGGAAGGTGGGAAGGAAGCAAGGTGGAAGGTGGGGAAGGAAGCAAGGTGGAAGGTGGGGAAGGAAGCAAGGAGGAAGGTTGGGAAGGAAGCAAGGTGGAAGGTGGGAAGGAAGCAAGGTGGAAGGTGGGGAAGGAAGCAAGGTGGAAGGTGGGGAAGGAAGCAAGGTGGAAGGTGGGAAGGAAGAAAGGTGGAAGGTGGGGAAGGAAGCAGGTGGAAGGTGGGAAGGAAGCAAGGTGGAAGGTGGGAAGAACAAGGTGGAAGGTGGGGAAGGAAGCAAGGTGGAAGGTGGAGGAAGCAAGTGGAAGTGGGAAGGAAGCAAGGTGGAAGGTGGGGAAGGAAGCAATGGAAGGTGGAGAAGCAAGGTGGAAGGTGGAAGGAAGCAAGGTGGAAGGTGGGGAAGGAAGCAAGGTGGAAGGTGGGGAAGGAAGCAAGGTGGAAGGTGGGGAAGGAAGCAAGGTGGAAGGTGGGGAAGGAAGCAAGGTGGAAGGTGGGAAGGAAGCAAGGTGGAAGGTGGGGAAGGAAGCAAGGTGGAAGGTGGGGAAGGAAGCAAGGTGGAAGGTGGGAAGAAGCAAGGGGAAGGTGGAAGAGCAAGGTGGAAGGTGGGAAGGAAGCAAGGTGGAAGGTGGGGAAGGAAGCAAGGTGGAAGGTGGGGAAGGAAGCAAGGTGGAAGGTGGGAAGGAAGCAAGGTGGAAGGTGGGGAAGGAAGCAAGGTGGAAGGTGGGGAAGGAAGCAAGGTGGAAGGTGGGGAAGGAAGCAAGGTGGAAGGTGGGGAAGGAAGCAAGGAGGAAGGTGGGGAAGGAAGCAAGGTGGAAGGTGGGAAGGAAGCAAGGTGGAAGGTGGGAAGGAAGCAAGGAGGAAGGTGGGGAAGGAAGCAAGGAGGAAGGTGGGGAAGGAAGCAAGGGAAGGTGGGAAGGAAGCAAGGTGGAAGGTGGGGAAGGAAGCAAGGAGAAGGTGGGGAAGGAAGCAAGGAGAAGGTGGGGAAGGAAGCAAGGTGGGAAGACAAGGTAAGGTGGGAAGGAAGCAAGGTGGAAGGTGGGGAAGGAAGCAAGGTGAAGGTGGGGAAGGAAGCAAGGTGGAAGGTGGGGAAGGAAGCAAGGAGGAAGGTGGGGAAGGAAGCAAGGTGGAAGGTGGGGAAGGAAGCAAGGTGGAAGGTGGGGAAGGAAGCAAGGTGGAAGGTGGGGAAGGAAGCAAGGAGGAAGGTGGGGAAGGAAGCAAGGGGAAGGTGGGGAAGGAAGCAAGGTGGAAGGTGGGGAAGGAAGCAAGGTGGAAGGTGGGGAAGGAAGCAAGGTGGAAGGTGGGGAAGGAAGCAAGGTGGAAGGTGGGGAAGGAAGCAAGGTGGAAGGTGGGGAAGGAAGCAAGGTGGAAGGTGGGGAAGGAAGCAAGGTGGAAGGTGGGAAGGAAGCAAGGTAGAAGGTGGGGAAGGAAGCAAGGTGGAAGGTGGGGAAGGAAGCAAGGAGGAAGGTGGGGAAGGAAGCAAGGTGGAAGGTGGGGAAGGAAGCAAGGAGGAAGGTGGGGAAGGAAGCAAGGAGGAAGGTGGGGAAGGAAGCAAGGTGGAAGGTGGGGAAGGAAGCAAGGTGGAAGGTGGGGAAGGAAGCAAGGAGGAAGGTGGGGAAGGAAGCAAGGTGGAAGGTGGGGAAGGAAGCAAGGAGAATGGTAGGGAAGGAAGCAAGGAGAATGGTGGGGAAGGAAGCAAGGAGGAAGGTGGGGAAGGAAGCAAGGAGAATGGTGGGGAAGGAAGCAAGGAGGAAGGTGGGGAAGGAAGCAAGGAGGAAGGTTGGGAAGGAAGCAAGGTGGAAGGTGGGGAAGGAAGCAAGATGGAAGGTGGGGAAGGAAGCAAGGAGGAAGATGGGGAAGGAAGCAAGGTGGAAGGTGGGGAAGGAAGCAAGGAGGAAGGTGGGGAAGGAAGCAAGGAGGAAGGTGGGGAAGGAAGCAATGAGGAAGGTGGGGAAGGAAGCAAGGTGGAAGGTGGGGAAGGAAGCAAGGAGGAAGGTGGGGAAGGAAGCAAGGAGGAAGGTGGGGAAGGAAGCAATGAGGAAGGTGGGGAAGGAAGCAAGGTGGAAGGTGGGGAAGGAAGCAAGGAGAAAGGTGGGGAAGGAAGCAAGGAGAAAGGTGGGGAAGGAAGCAAGGAGGAAAGAAGGGAAGGAAATGAAATGAAGATGGGAGGAAGTGAACGAAGTATGTAGGGAGGGAGTGAACAAGGTAGGTAGGGAGAGAGAGTGAGAGAGAGTGAGAGAGAGAGAGAGAGGAAGGGAACGAGTACAGTCAGCACACACTAACATTTACCAAGGCTCAGTAAATATGAACATTTTTGTCAACTGCTCTTGTATGATATAGGTATTGGACTCTGCGCTTGTTTGTGTGTGTACTCTGTGTGTGTACTCTGTGTGTGTACTCTGTGTGTGTACTCTGTGTGTGTACTCTGTGTGTGTACTCTGTGTGTGTACTCTGTGTGTGTACTCTGTGTGTGTACTCACAAAACAGCATCGCCTTAATGCATTCCTCCATTTATTGGTGTTAAATATAGTTGAAATAATTGGTATAATTTGGTTTTCTGTTCATAAATTAACCTGGTTTAATAAAGTTAATGTAGAGAAATTGATTAAAGTACATAAAATAAAATAAAACGTGGAAGATAGGAGGAGAGGTTTTTCAGTCAGTTTTTTTTCGTTTTCTGGACTATAAACTCCACTGAGTATTTTTAATACTGTGATTAAGTCTTCCCCCGATTCTCCTACCCTCTTATTATATATGGTTTAGCACTCTTAATATTTCCACTTCTAACTTTCTGTAGTTTCTAAACTTGCTTGATTAAGTGTCGGCTCCATACTGGCGCTAAATACTCGATGACATATCAGACATACGTCATGTGCAAGTATCTGACTTCTTCTTGAGGCTGTTGATAAGTGGGATAAGTGTGCAACTTTCTCCTTAAACCAATAACTTCGTAGAATAAGAGCTGTTATGCTAGGTTAGTTCCAGCTTATTTACTGTAATGCAAGAGAAGTACAGAACCAGATAATCAGATCAGATATAAATTATGAAGAACAGCCTGCTCTATTTGATACTTATGATAGTGTTCTTTCCAAGGAGCGTTCTAAGGTATTTTTTTAGTGTCTCTTCAAACTTGCGGAGTTACTTACTCTTTATTATCACTTGTAAATATTCGTATCGTCACAGTAGTTAGTTTCAGCGGCACAATATTGGTGTTAACATGCAGCTTTAAGGTTAAAAAAATATTCCACTTTGGAAAAAAATGTTAACCTTAGAGATCACATATATAATGTGTCTTGCAGTGAAGGTGCTCGGTCTAATAAGCCGAACTCTCTTAAAAATTATTCTTTTCCAAAAACTCTTTTACAGACTGACAGATCAAAAAATTTAATTGACAGTGATATAAATACTTTTATTTTTGAACCAAAAATAACTCGGGATCGTTGGCAAAATGATAACTAGTTAAACAGTCTCTGGAATACCCAAAACTACGGTTTTACAACCCATTTAAAAGCAGATAACTAGTTAGGAGAATGCTAAGATAATATATGCATCGCAGATACAGCCTCATCTCATGAGAACATATTGCATGCAACACTGTGCATTAGTGAACTAGAGAGTAGGTGGGTTAAGTACCTTTCCAGAGATGTGCCTGGCTCAAGGATGGCTTTGGTGGCAATTCTCACATCATTCATGTTTAACTAGAGCTGCTCTGTTCTTTAGGTATCCTTGAATCCAGCTAAGTAGTTTTCTTTTTACACTGGAGAAGATCTGGAAACGTGGAATGGTTGATTCTGAGCTAAACATCAACCAATGACGCATGAAAGTGAGAAAGGTTTGTGAGATAAGGCTAAACATACGAGAGTTGGGTTAGGGAATGTTTACGAGAGTGTTCTGAGGCCAGGAAGGACGCCATCACACAGGTTAAACCTACACTGATCAATGAGATGACTGTTGGGCAACACAATGAATAGTTTGTGTTATAAATATGTCATCTTCCCCAGATGTTTAATACAGTTTAAACCTCCAAGGATGTTGCAGTACTGCTGGAAGATCGAAGCTGTGGTAGTTACTGTTCTTATACGATAGCAATCATTTATCCTCTCTATTGACAGTTGCTAATAATTCAGGGCATCCTACTGATGCTGATGTTCAGGTTGAGCAGATGAAGTTGAATATTCTGAGGCAAACCTTGCGTTATAGACACTTATGCATATTATTTCATTAGCACGTCATCGTACGTCGTAGATGAGTGGCTTACAAGAAATTCCTTTCAAGAACTGTTCCCAATACTGGCCCTATTTTTTCTCTTAATTCCATGAACCTCTCCTTGCTGTCTTCAAGAGGAAACTTAGACAAATTCCTCAAAACAGTTCCTGGTTAACCGGGTTGTAGTGCCATGTGCATGCACTGGACTGCGAGGGACGTGGGCACTAACAAAGTGATCATCAGATCAGCAGACAGGAGGCCTGGTCTGGGATCGGTCCGTAGGAGGCGGTGACTTCCAGGAGTGACTCCAGGTGTCAGCTTGCCTTGAGGATTTTTTTATCAGTCAGGTGTTTTGCCATTTCTTTATTGGTAAGTAAAAAAACCGCAAGAGCAACTAAGAACACATTTCTCATGGCTCTTTCGATCTCCAGGCTTGATAAAGCTACCGTAGAGCGAATTGCAGCCGTAATAAAGGTCTCATTAGTTACTCTTGTGTCTTTTTATCTAAATCAATGTGGCTAATTATACCAATATTTATTCAATTTAATTATTGCTCTCCTAATTTATGAACGACCTTGTTCATGCGTGATCAAAGCGAGTGAGTGAGCCGCCCCACTGCATTTTAATCAATTTGGTGCTAGTTTGTCTTATCCAGTTGTTGTGGCAATTCATCATCTCATTGACGAGGTTTTTATATAGTGGATTCAAGGACGTGAATGTGTATACTTCATACCAGGTGCAGCCGCGGCAGAAGGAAGAATGAGGGGTCGGTGCTGGTTACTGGGAGTCCTGCGTGGGTGCTAGGTAGACAACTGTCCCTAGCTATTAAATCGTATATCAGAAATGGATATAATCATAACCATAATTTTTAAAAGGGTGAACCGGTAAGCCAGTGGAAGGCCTCGGTCAGGTGACTACAAGCTCCAGCTGTGGGTCATCATATGACTAAAACCCTCGTCAGGAAACACTTGTCCCGTTTCCTGACAAACCTTACCTAACCTATTAACTCGTCCCTCGTCAACAATACAAAGAGATGTCACCCACACCTCACTCTCCACCTCTAAATACTGTCATTTTAATCCGTGTGTTAGAAGTGATCAAGGTCCCAGGACCCAAACGTTTTTTTAATAAATATGTTCTAGTGCTTACTTACGAATCTTTCTAAACCAATTAATTTGTCGGTATCAAGCAAGGTTTATACCACGTTCTAAATACCTTAAAGCGATCGCTTATCATAGAGCTATGGCACCCTGTCAACATTGCCTAGGTACTGGCTTTCAAAATTATATAATGTAAAGTTAACAGGAGGGTATATCATAATGCTAAAAGCGAACATAAATGGAGAAAAGGAAATATAAGAAGAGCACTGTATATTCCAGGCTACAAATTAGGTAATCTCCAGTAGTCTGCAGAAGAGATCCTCAGTGTTAGCCACGAACATAATATACTCTTTTCATCTTGCTCTATTTTCTCCGTGTTTTCGTTTGTGTTATTTACCAGTATTTATTCCGTTTGTGTGTCTGGATGCACATAAATACTAAATATCATTATTTAATGTAACCAGTAGTATATATGGAAAAGACGTAATCTTAATATTGTGAAGAGAGCAAGAATTGAAGATTCTTCAGTAGAGAGAGAGAGAGAGAGAGAGAGAGCTCTCCACTAGTGTTGATGGTTCTATGTGTAAGCGTGTGATGGAAGCTCAACGTGGAAGCTGGCTCACCACTAATGTAAACAGTTGATCATGTAGGCCAAAGCTGAAGTAACATGCACCGGTTAAAATGCAAGTGTTAAATGCAACACAGTATTAGCTTATTAGGTTTAAAACCCATCGACTGCAAATGAATCATTCAAGTTGCATTTCATCTGTACACCTGCAATGAATTCTTTAATTCCTCAAATGGCGATTAAATCAAACTGTGTATACACACTGCAGTATGTATATTAAATTATAATAATAATGATAGTAATATTATTATTTAAAAGAGCATACACTACCACATGGGTCGTACAGTACAAAACTGACACTGGATATGTATACACTACTTAATGTATACCCTGTGTCGAACTCTAACACAAGAATTGTGTTAAATTAGCCCGATAATTCCTGTACCCTCTATTAACTAAATACGTAGAAAAACAATCTCATTAAAAGAGACAGGCGGACAGCCAGCCTACCATGCAAGCAGCCACAGAGATAATCAATGCTTGAAGGCCACTTGTAGCTCTCCGAGGACCCTGTAAGCTCCACCAGTGTTCCACAACACAAGGTAATTTAATCCTCACTGTTCAAGTGGTGTGTAGGAAGTGAAACTGATACCGACAGTGTTTAACCTTCCTATTTTTATATGGAGTTTCCAGTGGGTGGAATATAATGCATGAAAATATTAATCCGAGCGGCGCTTACTAGAGGATGATGGCTTTTGGCCCAGTTGCTCACACCTAAAAGGAAGAGGGTTCAGTGACCTGGCGGGCCGAGTTGAATGGGTAATTCTTATGTTGCCTCTGTTCGTTTCAAAGAGAGAGTCGGGTATTGTGGGACTCATCCCAGGGAAGAGAACTGAAAGATCTCCAGTGCAAAAAATACTGCATAGTTTCATAGGTTTATTCAGGGCTACTGACCCTTCAGTGTTAGTTACTTCGTCTCCATGATACATGCGAGTCTCTGCTACTCTGCCCTGCCTAGAGTTCCTAAGAAGCTCCTTACAGAAACCGAAAAATTCACTGTCCTCTAAATATAGATCTTTTTAAGGTCTTAGGATTTTTAAGATACGAAAAGAAAACGATTAACAAGACAGTCATAAATTTTCTTAACCTGAATGGAAGGAAGCCACATTGACTATACTGGGTTATCCTACGTTAAATCTACATAATGCGCATATGCGCCATAACGTTTGTATGTTATATTCGCAAAGGATAACAAAAAACATACTTAGCTAGATTTTTCTCCCGTCCTAAGCAGATGACACGAAGTAACAGATGGACAAATATAAAATGTGGACAGATATGGAAAAAAAAGGCAGAACTGGGATGTTTGGGTCAGAGATGAGGAAGGATTGGGAGGGAGGGAGGAAGGATTGGGAGGGAGGGAGGAAGGATTGGGAGGGAGGAAGGATGTCTGGTAGCAAGTGGAGGAATGAGCGAGCTCTGGAGAGTGGGATCGGAGGTTGAGTAATCTAGAAAATTAGGGTATACATAATATTTATTTGTGTGTGTGTGTGTGTGTGTGTGTATATATATACGTACGTACTCTCCCCGTACTCACTAACTTGTGTTGTGGTATGTAGAGTCTCGGTTCCTGGCCCCACCTTACAGTCAGTTATTTGTGTGTGTGTGTGTGTGTGTGTGTATATATATACGTACGTACTCTCCCCGTACTCACTAACTTGTGTTGTGGTATGTAGAGTCTCGGTTCCTGGCCCCACCTTACAGTCACACTATATCTGTGGTCTCATGGCTTAATCATGAATCAGCCTTCTCCAATTCCTCATCTAAATCATTCCACTTACATTTCAAACTCTGATAAAGTACTTTCTGATATCCGCCTCATCTACATGTTTCGCTTCCTTCTACGGCAACAATCCCATATACTCGCGTCCCAGTCACTGTATTATATACCACGCTCATGTCTGTCCTTATTCTGCTCAATGGTGTCTAAAGGTTTCATTTCTAGTATTTTTTCCGTGTATCACTCCACGTTATTGTGGGACTCGTCACTTAGCAAATCTGTGAACTTGTTCTAGCATTCAAAATGGATATATATTTTATTGACGTCTGAAGTCTATCTGGAGGGTGTTCCGGGGGGTCAACGCCCCCGCGGCCCAGTTCTTCACCAGATATCCCTATGGATCAGGGCCTGATTAACCAGGCTGTTATTTCTGGCAGCACGTAGTCCAACGTACGATCCAACATTTGTAGCTTGACATAATTCTTCAGGTAAGGGACTCAGTGCTATCGTTGAATACTTAGCACAGTTCAAAAAGTCGTATACAAGCTCTTGAAAGGTTCGTTTTCGAGATCCTAGACATAATTCAGCTCATCAGACATTCGCCTACATAGTGCTAGGTGAACACGGGCAACACGCGTAAGAAAACACACTTTCCACTAGTCCCGAATTCGAACCTTGGATTGAGCGCTGAATATCTTCGCCAGATCATGACATACTCTGTGATTAAACCACTGCCAACGACCTGTCGTGCAGCATGTCTAAGTCTCGTGTAGATTATTCCTCCTCATCGGTATTTTTCCTCCTCTCTACATCATCCACAAATGGATACATTCGACTATCTCGGCAGATATGCTTAGCCCATACGGATTTAACACTGTTTTTAATAAATAATTTTCCTCAGGCACATTATAATAATAATTATATTAATAATCTTTGTTTCTACATGTACAAGGTATACAGGCATACCTGGCCGACATCAGTGACATAGTATATAGAAAGTCCTTTGTTATGGAGAGCATTTTGGGCAAATTAGGTGAATTTTGTCCCCAGGATGCGACCCACACCAGTCGACTAACACCCAGGTACCTATTTTACTGCTAGGTGAACAGGGACAGCAGGTGTTTTGAGGAAACACGTCCTAATGTGTCAAGTTTCTTCGGGTCAATCACACACATTTAATAATTTTACAATTGGTCCTTTAGCGTAACATGCGTAAACTGACTAGGATAACACAAGGTCAATGTGACTAATTGGTTATCTTTTGGGTGGTGTGGGGTAGCATGGGGTAGATTTGGGCGACATGGGGCAACGTGGGGGTAGAAAAGAACAGCCTGGGGTGGCGTGGGTAGCAGCAGGTGGTGAGGGTAACGCTGGGATCCGGTTACACTTGGCGCCAGTAATAAATGTTCTGAGACGTGGGTGGTGAGAGTGAGAGAGGAGGGGATGTGAAAGGAGGGGATGAGAGAGGAGGGGATGTGAAAGGAGGGGGAAGTTGAGAACTGGGAGGTGGCGAGGGAGAGAGCAAGGGTAAAATAAGGGTAATTCGTAGGGTGAGGAAAGACAGAGATAGAATTAAGAGTGAGGGTAGTGTGTGAGTGAGGGGGATGGGTCAAGGGGAGGGGGGATGGATTTGGAGGTGAAGTTATGGTGAATGGTCATAATGAATGGTAGGATGAGGGTAAATGGTCAGGGCGAGCGGTGGGGAAAGGAGAGGGGTGAGAAGGTGAATGGTCAGCATAAGGAGTAGGGTGAGGGGGGAAATACAAGGATAAGACTGAGGGGTGGGAAGAGTGGGGTAGATTACATTAATCAGCTGAGTGGGGATACAACAGCAGTGTGCTGCTACCCTATTCCACATGACATTTACACAGTAACAACATAAGCAGGAAGGAGCTCACACAAGGTGTTGAATTCTGTCATCCTGAGCTGGGAGACTTCAGTAGGGCAAGGGAGATATCGCCAAGCAATAATAATCATAATAATAATGATACAACTATTACAGATCTAGCTGACATTACTGGCATACTTTATAGAAAGCCTCTGGTTATGTGAGGCCTGGTCATGGACTGGGCCGCGGCGGGGGGGGGGCACTGATCCTCGGAAGGCCCTCCAGGTATACTCCAGGTATTATTCAGAGCAGTTCAAGTAAGAAAACATTCAAAATTCTAGTATATTTCACATCAGCTACGGCAGCTTCAAAGGTCATGTTGCAGCAGAGTTGAAGTTGCAAGGTCACCAACTACGTTTGTTTTCTTACAAGCCATCATTCTGAATTTCCTCCTCATATCATTGTTTGTATTTGCCAAGTGAAGCTGAATGTTGTGGGGTGAGGAGGCTGGGTGTCGGGGAGGGGGAGAAGGGGGGAGAAGGGGAGGTTCAGAAGACGAAGGAAAGAGATGGGCGAGGGGAAGATGGGGAGAGGGGTTAGGGAAAGATAGGGAGGGGAATGAGGTGCGGGTGAGGCGGGTGTTCTCTTACAAGAGTTTATTTGTAACAGCGAAACAAAGGGTTGTACGAGAGAGAGAGAGAGAGAGAGAGAGAGAGAGAGAGAGAGAGAGAGAGAGAGAGAGAGAGAGAGAGAGAGAGACTACCATTCTGTCAAAAGTTAGTAAAACGGAAGTCTTAAATTTTTATCACTAGCAGAATTACTGGTCCTTTCATTGTCTCAGGAACACCTAATATGTCAGGTAAATTCCTTCAAATTTATATTAAATTCAGTAAAACTTTTCCTCATTTCCCCGTGAAATATTTACTATCCTCTTTAATATACCTGTTCCAAGCTCTCTCTCTCTCTCTCTCTCTCTCTCTCTCACGCGCAGAAACACACACACATAACAACAACAACAACAACAACACACACCAAAGCACTAGGCGCCTGATGAAAGTCTCTCTTGTCTTCTATTAATTCAGTGTGTTCCATCAGCTTCCAACATTGGCGTCTACTGCTTCACGAGGCACTGGACGGCAGAGCCGGGAGGGGGGATGAACGGAGAAGAGAAAGCTAGTGAAAAGTCAAGAAAGAAGAGTAAGAAAATAAAGGATGAAGCTACGAAAAGAGGTATGGAGAGAGAGAGAGAGAGAGAGAGAGAGAGAGAGAGAGAGAGAGAGAGAGAGAGAGAGAGAATGCATGCAAGTGCACATGAAAAACTAACAGACTATTCTTATCTTATCTGAAAGGCAAGAAGACACATGGCTGACCTGCCTGATACTCGTGCATTTGCGAAAGAAATGGCAAATTATTGAGCTTAATCTCACTTCTAATGCACACTCATTATTACCTTTACTGATGCTTCTTAATTCAAAGAAATAAATCCACTTTCTTCTTACTTGGATCAAATCTGACTACTCCCCACCACTCCTATTCACTGTATGACCTTTACAGGTAATAATAATAATAATAATTATTATTATTATAAACGCACAGTAATAGTTATCTTCTTGCGCCACACTTATTTTTTGTGCTCTGACATGCTAGATGTAAAAAAAATGGTAATTCTGAGAAGTTTGAGCATGTGTACCAGACACCACCAATGACAGTGAGGTCTGAAACGGGAGATTTTTGTCTGAAACGGGAGATTTTTTCCTTCTGCTTTAATTACAGAGCGGTAGGAAAGTGTGGCTCCTCACATTACAGAAACTACAATCACAGAGTAAAAGTATTCGTAGTTAGTTCTTCGTATTCCACAAGCTGTAACTACAATGGGTTCTGTATCACTGGCTCCAAGAGTCAACAAATCTAGACGAGAGTGAAATATCCCCTTCATTTATCAGAAAGTGATGGATTCTTATTGAGGCAAGAACCGTGTGGAAAGGGGTAATCCCACCCCCTAGGAACAAATCGCTCAAAACCTCCCCACCACTTTCAAGTGGCCAGGCGTCGGGAGGAAAGTGGATTGTGGGTGGATGAAGAATGGTATTCTCACCAGAGAAAGATTCTCCATTTAAAAAATATCGAAAGTTGGTTTATGGTACAGGTAGTGCTTTGCCAGGAGCAAAAAGAATTTTTTTTCTCCTAAGTGTGGGTTATTTGTGAGTTGCTCCAGTCATGGAACTGTGTTTTTTAATCCTTTTCTTGACGAATTTCACTGAGACCTTCACATGACCGTGTGACTTTCATGCTTATTTTAGGGTCATCTGCAAATGATGATACAAAAGTGTGACGGTGTTTTTATCTATGTTTGCTAGATGAGAATGAGAAACAGCAGAAGTGCCAGGACAGTACCTTGGGGCACTGAGCTTTTGACCTCGCTGATGCTGGATCTTGCTATGTTTTATAAATATCACACCATATAGTCGTGCAGAAAAATATCTGCTGTCATCCAGCCTAAGGCATCAGAATGAAGAAAATTCATATGTTCTTTGACTGTAATTCAGAGGCATTAAACATATTCTTAGATCTTAATCAAAATTTATCATTGGCGGACATCAGGCTTGTGACTGTCCACTTCCTTATTAATAAAGTTTATTAAGGTTTTTCGTTAATTTTTAAATTTCCGACAAAATATCCTCATTTCTTTAAAAACTTAGTGCTTTTCCTTTATAAAAAAAAATCCCATGGCTCACCCACAGATGGATTTCTGGTCATGTGGTCAACCCACACATGGATTTCTGGTCATGTGGTCAACCCACACATGGATTTCTGGTCATGTGGTCAACCCACACATGGATTTCTGGTCATGTGGTCAACCCACACATGGATTTCTGGTCATGTGGTCAACCCACACATGGATTTCTGGTCATGTGGTCAACCCACACATGGATTTCTGGTCATGAGGTCAACCCACACATGGATTTCTGGTCATGTGGTCAACCCACACATGGATTTCTGGTCATGTGGTCAACCCATACATGGATTTCTGGTCATGTGGTCAACCCATACATGGATTTCTGGTCATGTGGTCAACCCACTTACATTCTCCTTCAATATCTGAAGCAAATTTGGGCTAGTGCATCAATTTCTAAATGTCGTACCTTCATTTCTATTGAAGAAAATCTTACCCTTCATATCTCTCTATGGTTAAAGTGAATCACGTCATTTTTTTCACGTTCTTCTTCCGTCAAAGGGGGACGCTTCTCCATTAAAGGAGCTAGAGCTGTTCTCCCCTTTGTTGAATAAAATAAATTACTTCTTATCCACCACACACTGTATGACGCCTACAGATTTAGCGTTTTTTCATTGATATAAAAATTATTTAACATTTTTTAAGAAATAAGTCTCATTCCATTCAGTTTTCTCATGTAAATTAGACAGCAGGGGGTAAATTGCATTTTATTTAGAAAACGTCTCGCCTAAAAGGGACTATCAATTCTTCCCTTTGGACGAAACATCTCTCCATACAATGCCATAAACCGAATGTTGTGTCCTATTTACAAACCTGTTGGTATACTTCACTACTGAGATTATATATATATATATATATATATATATATATATATATAGGAAACATGTCTGGGTCCTTCACTCATTACCAGGATGTTATTCTTAGTTCAGTTATTATTCTTTGAACTTTATTTTATCTTCACCTTTCAACAAAGGAAAGCCAAACCGTGCAGCACCGTGCTCAGTATGTGCTGCAACTCACGTTCTGTAGACTTTCCTAGAGTCTAATAAAATAATTTTTTTCCCTTTTGCTTGTGGCTTGACTCTGGTTAGCGGAGGTAGAGAAAATTAAACAAGAATATCAAAATATTTGTTGAGCAGTGTTGTGGTTGAAATACATTACTCCGCATTTTCGTTCGTGGGAAGTCATTTTCCACTCCACTATTCACTGCATAAACTTGTAAGATGGCGCTGATGCAGTTGACGTCGAAGGGTTGACGAATGCGAGTGAGGAAAGATGAAATTATTCCAGTGCAGCATCCGCTCTACGAGAATTTCCATGATGAATCTGCACGAGATGGGTAAAAACCACTGATTCACTTTATTTACGAAACGCTGGCGGAGTGGTATGGAACATTAACCTTCAAGATATCGACGTTCCCTTCGTGTTACCGGTGAAGGGCTCGTGTTACCAGTGAAGGGCTCTTGACCCTAATAACTGAAGCCAATATCACTTTCCGTAGACCAAGCCTAATCATCTCTCATCCCCAGGCACTGTATGACCACTACAAGTGCAGCGCTTCCTGCCCGTTAGGAGACAAAGTATACAAAACTACTATGGGTCTATGATGGTTGGAGACAAACATGGCAGTGGAATCGGTCGACGCCGACAAGAGTCTACCTCGCCTCTGAGAGAATTTCCCCCTCCTATCTGTTGGTAGACTTGCAACATTCCATAGATCCTGACGACGCTTGGCACGAGAGTACGAAGATATATATATATATGCTGTGCCGAACAGGAAAAACTTGCGATTTTGGCTTAAATAGCAACGCTCTTCTTGAACCTAACGAAAAAAAATATATTTAATTGTGTTTGATTATTAAATAATTGTAAACTAATCTAAAATATATTTAGTTGGATTAGGCTAAATTAAACTGCTCTTGTTATAATAAGGTTAGGTAAGTTTTCTAAGGTTCTTTTGGTAAAAAAATAATTTTTACATTAACATAAATGAAAAAAAATATATATCTTTAAACTTATAAAAGAAAATTTTAGAAAGGACTTAATTTTAAATGAGTTCTTGCTAATTGATCAGCTTTACCTATTCGGCACGACATTAAATATATATTCATACACACAAGTAGACGGTCACTTTAAACCATGGCAGAATGTATATAGACTGAATAATCTTGTGATACCAACAGAACACATGAAGCAGAATATTCCCAAGAGCTAGAGGGGAGGGGGGAATATATGTGGGAAGGAATGTTTAAAGGAATATAAAGTAATAAGAATTTCTTAAGGAATGCATCTGAATAATATAACTGAGGTCACTGTCTCATATTTTCCTGCCCAAAAGCTCTCAGATTTAAATTTCTCTGTGATATTTTCTCATCACGAAGATGGTGTGAGGGGTGGAGGTGGACTAAAGGAGAGGGAGAGAGAGAGAGAGAGAGAGAGAGAGAGAGAGAGAGAGAGAGAGAGAGAGAGAGAGAGAGAGAGAGAGGCAGTTATTTGTTAGTTACTGCTTATTAAATTCAATTGTCTATCGACACTTGGCCTTTTTTTTAAGTGTGTGTGTGTGTGTGTGTGTGTGTGTGACAAGCAAGTGTTGCAACTATTCGTAATAATTGCAATATATATATATATATATATTACTGTTAACCTACAGAAACAAAATAAAAAAAAAAAAATGCTCGCCCCACCCCCATATTTCAATGAATTCTAAATGTCTGCAAAGATTAAGGCAGTACGAGTCAAAACTTAATTCTGATTTTTGAACAATAAGCGAAGGGAAGTCGCTCTGCAGGATGGAAAGTTTGTTTACATTCAATCAGCTGATTCTAAAGAGGCGTCTCTGATTGGTGGGGGGAAAAAGAAGAAAGGGAATGGAGGCGCCAACTCTATCTCGGTTCAATCTCTGCCCGAAGACAAGAGAAGAAAACACTGGGAAGAATTTCATTAATGCCTTTCCTCTCCTTTTGCTCTTGTGCTTCCTCGCTTCCTTCCTCCCTCCCCCCCTTTCTCTCTTTCTCTCTCTCTTTTATATTCTATTCCACCAACTTCCTTCGAAGTTTCCTATATTTTAATTTTTAAAGTAATTTTTTATCAGTTCTATCTTAATCGTTATTCGTTGAAAAATCCTCTCCGGTTTTTATCACTACCTCTCATTTATCTGAATTATTCTCTCTCTCATTTCTTTTTGGCGTTCA
The DNA here is from genome assembly GCA_009830355.1 of Cherax destructor. Taxonomy (NCBI): domain Eukaryota; kingdom Metazoa; phylum Arthropoda; class Malacostraca; order Decapoda; family Parastacidae; genus Cherax; species Cherax destructor. Next base: position 16,945 of record WNWK01001669.1, on the reverse strand, counting down.
TCTTTTGATAAGTTTCCCTCTTAAATTACCATTTTTTTACATTCTTTATTCATTTATGATTTATTTAGAGAGTCCACGTGTACTGACGCAGACAATTGTGAATCCTGAACCACTTGCAAGAATAATTTATGAATAGACTGTTGGAGTTCAATCCTTTTAAATGTAGAATAAGGATGATAGATGGAGAATGAGGGTTTAATAGTTTTTCCTCCTCTCTTCTCAGCTCGCCAAAACATCGCGTCATTTTGACCAGCCAGGTAGGGTAAGGAATATCAGAAGACAGGTTAGGAACAGTTCCCTGCCCTGTCTGTGCAAGATACTCAGGAATATTGACAAGGTAGACAGATTGACACGAGAGGAGCGAAAGCCTAATGACATACAATCTCAACTGTCAAATGAGCCGTAGAGATAACGGGAGAAACATTTCGATGTATTGGTAATTCGGCAAAGGAACCAGATAGATAAAAAGGAAACTCATAAAGATTCCAACCATGGGTAGATATGACAGAGCCAAGTAATTGCACATTAATTGCATCACTTGATTACATGTCACGTAAAGAGAAAAAAGTGCAACTAATGCGACATTTTTGTTGTGGCAACGTTTCGCTCTCCAGGAGCTTTGTCAAGCCTCTACCTTGCCAAGTTCTTTCATGTTACATATTGTCGGTAATTCTACCAACATTATTACAGTTGATTAAAGCATTAGTACAACTCACACACACACACAAACACACACACACTACATACACGCACGCATATACAACAGGCCTAGTGTATAATCGACATGTGCCTGTTACAAAATGGTAACTAACTAATTTATCAGTACTGTGAAGAATGATTTTGAAAGCAAACCGGAAACGACGGCATCAAAAATCAGGGTAACTCAAAACTTCTGCTCGCGGGTCCCAGAACATCACTCACTAGTTTTTTTGTTTCAGGGCAAAAGTTTCGCAGAAGTAGGTGGTGGTGGTGGTGGTGTAAAACCTAGCTGTAGGTAATGAAGAGCACCGCCAAAGTAAGGTCTTACAGTAATTAGAGAGGAGGAATTACCTTCTCTTTCTCTCATGTATCTCAAAAGAGAGACGATTTTCCCCTAAAAAAAAAAATGAGATCCTTCGTCTCTCTCTCTCTCTCTCTCTCTCTACACACACACACACACACACACACACACACACACACACACACACACAAATAACATGTCATGAGTCTATTGACAAGTGCCTTTGATAAGCGGGAACAGGTAATTAACACAATAAAATGAGAGAGAGAAAAAAAACGATGAAAAAACAGCAGCAGTAGCAGCAGCAAGAGCTTTTCCCTACTTTTCCAAGTCTCTCTCTCTCTCCTTTCTTATCGTTTGTTTTCCCTTGTTACACGGGGCAAGAAACAGCTTGGGATTTATGTGTGTTCCGCCAGAAGTTTATGTGTCGCGCCGGGAGCAAACCCGAGAAGTTTGGTGTTTTCTCTGTCCTTGATGGTCCGTGATGGTTCGTGGTGGCTCTTTGGGGTCCGTGGTGGTCCTTAGTAGTTGGTGGTTGTTCTTTGTAGTTTATAATAGTCCTCGGCCCGTGATGGCACTAGAATATAAGCAACCTTACAAGCACATAAGGCGAGAGAGAGAGAGAGAGAGAGAGAGAGAGAGAGAGAGAGAGAGAGAGAGAGAGAGAGAGAGAGAGAGAGAGAGAGAGAAGAGAGAAGCAAGCAGAGATAATAATGTGTCAAGAGAGCAGACATGAAGACACAGGTACATATCCAACATTAATTATGACGACCTTTCTCTCGCTGTAAAGCTTTATCGGACTCTACATAGAGCTCTGTTTATCCCCCAAAAAATCACACACGATGCAACAGTGCAGCAAAAACAGACCAAAAAAATAATAATGAAGACATACAAAATTACCGACAATGTGTCAAGTAATAGTAAGCTTCAGAACAAGCTTTCATTGGGTGGGGGTTGGGGAAAGGGGCGAAAGTCCGTCGCCCTGTTTAGTTATGAGCGAAACGTGTCTTCATCGCTCGTCTTTTCCCCACTACTTTCGTCAACGCACCAATTGGATCCAAGAAAAATTAAGTAGCGTGAATCAAGACAAGATATATAGCAGGAAAAAAAAAGTGAAATTTAATAAGTATGTAGATATACCTAATTAGACAGCAAGTATTTAATAGCATCTGGAGTCTATTAAGTGTTTAATAACTATAAAAGTGAACTAATGTAGATCTAGCAGTACATAAGCATACATATAACTAACAACTACAAGAGTACACAAATGTCTAACAAGAGTGTACAAATTTCTAGCTTCGCTTAAGAGGCGGCCGACATTAAACATAGCAAATGTAAGCAGTTTGTTTCTAAGCCAGACAGAAACGGTTCGTTGCATTCCCATGGCACCACCACCAACAGTGGCACTCCTATGACACTACCACTACTACAGTGGCACTCCTATGACACTACCACTACTACAGTGGCACTCCTATGACACCACTACCACTACTACAGTGTCACCACCGCTCCCATGGCAACAACCGTGCTGCCCACTATTACCTTCACCATTATCATAGCACCGCCACCGCCTTAGCACCACCAAGGCACAACATTTGCACCCATGGGAGCGTGGGAGAAGACCCAACACACCACAGTAGGAACAAGACAGAGGTATTTATAATAATAATAAAAATATTTCTACAAGTACATGTACAAGGTATACAAGCCTAGCTGCCATCAATGACATACTACTATGTATAAAGTCCCTTGTTATGCAAAGCATTTCGGGCAAATTAGGTCAATTTTGTCCCCAGGATGTGACCCGCACCAGTCGACTAACACCCAGGTACCTATTTTACCGATAGGTGAACATGGACAGCAGGTGCCTTAAGGAAACACGTTCTATTGTTTCTACCCGTACCGGCGATCGAACCACGGACCTCATTATGTGAACTGAGTGCACTACCAATCGAGCTACAGGACACCCTAAAATAAATTCACAAATCCAGGCGAAGGAAATCTTTGAAGAGGTAACTTTCCACTGAAGGACTTTTTCAAGTCATAGACTTGATAAAACCCTACTTCGGGCGAAACGTCGTCTCGTTAAGGTTTTGCTGTCCTATACGAGTACATCCGTAGACTGCCGGCTTCAGTACACTACAAGAACAAAACACAAACAAGGAACGAGAAAGAGCAAAAATAAGGAACAAGAAAGAAAAGAAACAAGGAACGAGTAAGAAAAGAAACAAGGAACGAGTAAGAACAGAAATAAGGAACGAGAAAGAACAGAAATAAGGAACGAGAAAGAACAGAAATAAGGAACGAGAAAACAGAAATAAGGAACGATAAAACAGAAATAAGGAACGATAAAGAACAGAAATAAGGAACGAGAAAGAACACAGACAAGGAACGAGAAAGAACAGAAATAAGGAACGAGAAAGAACAGAGACAAGTAACGAGAAAGAACAGAGACAAGGAACGAGAAAGAACAGAGACAAGGAACGAGAAAGAACAGAGACAAGGAACGAGAAAGAACAGAGACAAGGAACGAGAAAGAACAGAGACAAGGAACGAGAAAGAACAGAGACAAGGAACGAGAAAGAACAGAGACAAGGAACGAGAAAGAACAGAGACAAGGAACGAGAAAGAACAGAGACAAGGAACGAGAAAGAACGGAAACAAGGAACGAGAAAGAAGAATAGGAAACAAGAAAGATCAACATCCAAAAACATTTATTGCCGTAATAAAGGGAAAGAAAGGTAGTGAACGCTTACGGGTCATATAACGCCTCGGAAATGGGAATCATTAGGATTCGATCCCAGGAGGGATGAAGACGAGTCCAGTTTCTTGGACCAAGAGCCTTTACCAGCATTTGTTAAGCAATAAGGACAAATTTTTGGAGATAAGACCATGTCTCACCCGTGTCTCACCCGTGTCGCACCCCGTGTCGTACCCGCGTCATTCCTGCTTCACAAATCCGTCATAGCTCCGACACACCTTTGACCGGTTTTAAAAGCCCTACTAACGATGCCCAGCCTGGAGTCAGACTTTATTGGTGATTGCCTGGTCAACCAGGCTGTTGCTGCTGGCGGTCCACAGGCCAAGAAAGTTACCACAACCAGAATGACCTGGTTCTGGTAAACAGTTGTCAGGTTTTTCCTCTTGGAAACTTCTTCTGTTTCTGCAATGTTATTATTGTTTACTCTGGTTGCAGGTTGCAGAGTCTTGGACCACCTTCACATTCCCAAGGCGCTAAACCCTTACGGACTTAACTGTTCCTCATGAATATAATAGCGTAAGAAGAACCAAAACAATGGGAACACACATACACAGACACGCACACACACAGACACGCGAGATGTCAAAGTGGGTGTCTGTGACGAGTGGGGTTCCACAGGGGTCAGTCCTAGGACCGGTGCTGTTTCTGGTATTTGTGAATGACATAACTTCCGAAGTGTCCCTGTTTGCAGATGACGAAGTTGATGCGAAGGATTCAATCGGACGAGGAGCAGGCAGAACTACAAAGGGATCTGGACAGGCTGCAGGACTGGTCCAGGAATTGGCTCCTGGAGTTCAACCCCACAAAGTGCAAAGTCATGAAGATTGGGGAAGGGCAAAGAAGACCGCAGACGGAGTACAGTCTAGGGGGGCCAGAGACTACAAACCTCACCCAAGGAAAAAGATCTTGGGGTAAGTATAACACCATGCACATCTGAGGCGCACATCAACCAAATAACCGCTGCAGCATACGGGCGCCTAGCAAACCTAAGAACAGCATTTCGATATCTTAATAAGGAATCGTTCAGAACCCTGTACACTGTGTACGTTAGGCCCATACTGGAGTACGCAGCACCAATTTGGAACCCACACCTAGGCAAGCACACAAAGAAACTAGTCCCGGAGCTAAGGGGTATGTCCTACGAGGAGAGGTTAAGGGAAATCGACCTGACGACATTGGAAGACAGGAGAGAAAGGGGGGACATGATAACGACATATAAAATACTGAGAGGAATTGACAAGGTGGACAGAGACAGAATGTTCCAGAGGTGGGACACAACAACAAGGGGACACAGTTGGAAGTTGAAGACTGAATCACAGGGATGTTAGGAAGTATTTCTTCAGTCACAGAGTGGTCAGGAAGTGGAATAGTTTGGGAAGTGATGTAGTGGAGGCAGGATCCATTCATAGCTTTAAGAAGAGGTATGATAAGGCTCATGGCGAAGGGAGAGAGACCCAGTAGCGGCCAGTGAAGAGGCGGGGCCAGGAGCTATGACCCGACCCCTGCAACCAGAACTAAGTGAGTACACACACACGAACACACACACACACACACAAACACACACACACACGCACACGCACACGCACACAGTCGTAATTGCTCTTTGAGCTGGAAGCAAATATGTAAAACGATTTCAAAATATTAGGTTAATTATATAAAAATTATAAATGAAATTACTGCTGTCGTCTCACCTGTTGCTTTTTGCAATTAAATTGCTCACGGTAACGTGAATTTTGTTTATGCTATTATAATAATAATAGTATTTACACTATTACTACTAATAATAATAATAGTATATACACTATTACTACTACTAATAATAATAGTATTTACACTATTACTAATAATAATAATAATAATAGTATTTACACTATTACTACTACTACTACTAATAATAATAATAATAATAGTATTTACACTACTATTACTACTACTACTAATAGTATTTACACTATTACTACTACTACTAATAATAATAGTATTTACACTATTACTACTACTACTACTACTAATAATAGTATTTACACTACTATTACTACTACTAATAATAATAATAGTATTTACACTATTACTACTAATAATAATTATAATAGTATTTACACTACTATTACTACTACTACTACTACTAATAATAGTATTTACACTATTACTACTACTAATAATAATAGTATTTACACTATTACTACTACTACTAATAATAATAGTATTTACACTATTACTACTACTACTAATAATAATAATAGTATTTACACTATTACTACTACTACTACTAATAATAATAGTATTTACACTATTACTACTACTAATAATAATAATAGTATTTACACTATTACTACTACTACTACTAATAATAATAGTATTTACACTATTACTACTACTACTAATAATAATAATAATAGTATTTACACTACTATTACTACTACTAATAAAATCCGTAGCTAATTTGTCCTCATAACTAGACTTCAACAATATAATATCAATACCAAAAAAAAAAAAAACCATTTATACTTCCATGACCACACTGAAAGAAAACAATAGTAATTTCATGAAGATTTTTTTTTTATAAAATTAACCTAATATTATAAACTGGTGTAAGGTGTTTGTAGTCAGTCCAAAGTGCAATTTCGACAGAGTCGCTAAAGGGGGAAAAAAAAGCCTGTTAAAGAAAAAAGTTTGTCAATGGAAGGAAAATGAAGAATGCGTTGAAATATCGAGATTTTGCTGGTGACGGCAGAGTTACTGAATCGTATCGTGTGTGCAATGGTGCTATGCCTACAAGTTTTACAAAGTACAACGTTTCGCCCTGCGTACGGCTTTTTGAAATCATGACTGGATAGAGGTCTACACACAGCGAAACATTGTCTCAGTACAAGCTTGTTCCGAAACCTGAGTCTTTATCTTCGTGACTCGTAGATTTTTGCCCGTATTGGACGTTGTCGCAATAACAACAGCGTACGTACACACACACACACACACACACACACACACACACACACACACACACACACACACACACACACACACACCGCAGGTGAGGTTTCTCTCATCCTTCTAATCTTCAGTGTTGGTTATTGCTGGTTATGCCGTTGTATAAGTCGTTATTGGCAAGGTGATAAGCCAAATCTAGTCTTCTGCAGGTTGCCCAAGGACTTCGAAGGACGGACAGGATGGATTTCTTCCCTGAGGCGGAAAGACTGGCAGCCAATAGGACATAGACGTCTGTGTAACTAATATTTCGTAACGTGTAGTAATATAATTCAATATTTACAGTGAAATCTTTTGAAAAGGTGGTTTTTATTTGTTGATTCTGTGTGGTGGTATTTTGTTTGTCAGGAGAATTATGAAAATTTTCCCCCTGAACGGGGTCATGCAATAGCCATGGCGCAGCATCCAGCAAACCCACATACTACCTGGAATCTACCTGGAAGTCGTTCCGAGAGTCAACGCCCCCGTGGCCCAGTCTTTGACCAGACCACCATTGACGCGGGCTTGTTGCCCAGCCCCAAAGGAAGTACCAGTATGCATGAAGGCTTTTATGGGCTTATATATACTTTACAAGGGAAAGATACTTTACACTAGATGATTATTAAAATCAAATGTTTATCGCATACGTTATTAATACAAGTTTATACAGCACAACGTTTAATATGGGTGACAAGTGTAAAATTTCTTGACTTTACGCGACTTCAAAACCTCAGTAGCGGTACCTGTAGTGTTGTGTGGGTGTGGGTCAGTCTTTGCATGTTGTAGTGTTGTGTGGGTGTGGGGCATAGTCTTTGCATGTTGCAGTGAGGAGACTGGAGGACGCTGAGATTTCAGGTATGACATTAATGTGTGATGTGCATGTAGAGTAGAACTGAAGAAACTAGAGGAGAGCGTGGTGGCATGAAAAAGTACAGTATAATGTAGAGGAGGAGGAGGAGGAGTCGAGATGGTTCAGTCATACCAATATTTTCCCAAATGGACCGCCACAAGCAGCAGTTCATAATTGAACAGCACATCAACCTGGTGAAGACGTAACTAAGGCATACCAGTCAATCAAATTATTGTTTAGTAAAGTTTACCAGCTATTTTATTCTTGAAGAGGGTATGTAAGTCTGATGTGGATGAGAGTTGTAGTCAGACGTCCCCGGAAATGTTGATAAAAGGTGTTGAAAGAGATTTTGAGTGGCATGATCTTGAGCATCTGGCAGGCATGGGTGAGCGTGTTAGATAAATGCAGAAACGAGTGTTTTTTGTGAACTGATGTGTTAGTGGAGTGTGAACAAGATAACATTATGAAAGGATTCAAGGTAACCAGACATTAAATTTTGGAGGTGGGGAAGACGAGTACTACACGAGCACTTAGAAAGACCAGGATACCGGAACATGGAAGAGAGGGTAGAAGGGAGGACCCTCTTTGTATCCAGGGTCCAGGGGTAATTTATGCTCTTGTCTCCCCAGTGTAACTATGAAGTTTATAATTGCAGTCAAAACTTAAATGAGATCTACAGAGTAAGTTATAACAGCAGCACACTGACGCCTAACTTTCACAGCTCCGCTTTAAATATCTGAATCTCGCGCTGAAAGCCAAAGGCAACAGAATTACCCTTGCGTGTTAGCGAATTAACGTACTACATATTACTTACAAACTTGTGAGGATATTCAGCCAAACTGAAAAATGGAACTGATCATCGAATCTATCTATTCCTCTTCCCCCTACGTTCCTTCTTCCCTTCCTCCCTACCTCCGTCCGTCTGTCAATTCCTCCTCTTCCCCTCTTTCTCTCATGGATTCTACGTAGGTTCATCTTACCTCATCTAATTCAGAAATATTTTCTCAGCGATATCTTTATTATCTTCATTAACAAGATACATTATAAAGAACAGAATGATGATGAGGGGGGGGGAAGCAGCTGCGGGCTTGAGCTTTCCATTTGATCAACGTACTGTCCGTATGTTGTAATATTACTGATAACACAATAAGTGTCATTAGGGGGATTGCCAATAGACCCATAGTACCTGACCAGCCGGGATGGGCTGTGGTTCGTACGTTGGTTTGCTTGCGGACGGTAGTAAGAACCTGGTTGATCAGACCCTAATCCACTGCTTGTCTGGTCATGGACTGGGCCACAGGGGGCGTTGACCCCCGGAACACCCTCCAGGTATACCAAGCGTGTGGTGAAACCGCTGTTTTCTTGTGGTCATTCAATAACATTTACATATAATGTAACTAAAATAAATACATAAACAAAAACACATAATGTAACTAAGCACAAAAACTGTTAAAACTGCAAAAAATATATTAATTATAAGATTTAAATTCAGCTCAGATCCGTCATTCATTTTAAACCTAATATTTCTAGACCTGTTACAAAGTTAGAGAAACTTTATCACTTAAGTTTAGTGATGAGTAAGTCGGTTAATTACTCGTTATAATCCTACAAAAATAAATGGAATAAAATTAACATTTCTCTTCCTAATTAAAACAATCTTGATTTTTATGGAGTTTTCCACCGAAGATTTAAATGGTAAAAAAATATATTAAATTAATTTAACCATTCTCAATTCTAGCCCACATGGAGGCAGACATCCAGGAGATTAAATTAGTCTGTATATTTCGACCCTCTTCAGGGATCCTCTTCAGATCAATTAATCTCCCGAGTTTCTGTCTCCATGTAGTGAGTTGAAAGATTTTAAGACCCAGTGATCACAAGTTCCTCCATCTGCCTCACCTTTATCAACAAAGACAACTTTTATACCACAAGACGAGCAGTCAACAGCAGTTTCAGTATGGATGTATCAAGGATGTAACTCCATCAGTGATTAATAAGTCCGCATTTAGCTCGCATTTCTAATAGGCTCAAACAATATATTATAGAAATAACTCAGTTAAATAAATGTGTCAGCGAGAAGAGAGAGAGAGAGAGAGAGAGAGAGAGAGAGAGAGAGAGAGAGAGAGAGAGAGAGAGAGAGAGAGACCGCAGAGCAAGGCCAAACATTATACACCGCGCTACTCCGCTATACAGCTTCAATCAACCTGAATAAGAAAATGCAAATTACGTCGCCCAGCAGCATTGTGAAATATACAGGTCAGCCGGAGCAGAAATATTGCGTGTGTTCACGTGGCAGCAGAGGCGGTGGGAGCGCAGAGTCTGCATCAGACACACACACACACACACACACACACTCGTCAGTTGTTCAGGAAAAAGATTGAAATGTTGGCTTCCGCCTTGCGTGAAAGCTTCTCTTCATCGCCATCATTCCCTTCATGTTTTTCTTCCGCGCATCGTGACCGCCTGGCTTTCACGAACATATCCTCTCCTTATTCATAAATCATGTGGTCTTGAAACATTTTTAGTCTTGTATCCACCTCCGTGATAGATGGCTTGTCTCTCTCTCTCTCTCTCTCTCTCTCTCTCTCTCTCTCTCTCTCGACACACCGAGGCCAAATGATACAACAGACTTTATACTCTCTATGAAAATAAAACTTTCCAAAGCCCTGATCTGTATTTTCAGCATTCACTCCAATTAATTCAGAGTAATTTCATACCCACAGGGATAAACGGTGATCTAATAACAGCATTGACAAAGAAAAAGCCATGAACAGAATGTTGCTTTTGTCAAAACCTTTGAGGATCTTGTCTGTTGTGGCTATCTCCTTTCATGTTTCCTCGTAGATCCTATTAACGAGTGTCATGGCAAACTTCTCGTATTTTTTTTCACCTATATTTACATCTAAGTGACGACTCCACGGGAGGTAGACAATGTCAATAGCCGTCAAGTGGAAATAAAGACGCTGGTAGCAGAGAGGCCTTTTAATGCAACGTTTTGCCCAAGGCTGGCCTTTATTTATCGCAGTCCGTTCCATAATTCGTTCGGTGGCATCGGCCGTAAGTTTCAATAAATTCGAAACGGGAAATATTCCCGTCGTTGATGTTGAAAGAGATGATGAGTATTTAGCCAGGGAAGCACCTTGTGGAAGAGTGGCACCCCTTGTGGAAGAGTGGCACCCCTTGTGGAAGAGTGGCACCACTCCTAGAGAAGAGGCACAAGCCAGTCAAGCACAACAGAGTGTCAAAGTGATCAACCGTTGGTGAAGAACTATATAAATGTTCTCAAGTGCGAGCAGATAAAGGATATCAGCCGAGAAGATCTTGAGTTCATGACAGTAAACACAAGAATTTCTCATTTTAGTGTTTCAGTTTTACCGAGGGTCTTGAAAGACAGTATAAAATTGACGATTGCTTAGGACGATAGTATGGAGAAAGTCATCCTGTTGAAGTCTACATCAGGTCATAGATTGGGTGAGGTCACTTTTAAAAGCGATAGGTGGATGTTAGTTGACTTTTTGTTAGGTCAGATCTTAATGGAAGAAGTTAAACAGTATAAGGAAAGCTTGAGTATATAAAAAAAATAAGGTTTAATGCAATAAATGAAGAAGCCTTGTTAAACCATGACAAGAGGATATATAAGAGGCGTTATCATAGGATTCTACTTGAAAGCACATAGAATCAATATCAATGGTTTCCAAGAAGAGGGTTGTTACTTCATACCAGGATTTTTAAAAAAAATTATGGCCTACACACTTTATTAACAACTGTAGAAGAAAAGCTGAGAGAATCATCGACTCTACCAAAGACAGACACTAGACAGATTCTTAGTAATTCCAATCAGCCAGGTTTGAGACCTCGCCAGCCTTCATTCCAAGAGTAAAACCGGCATAGCCAACATCACATCCGGCATTATCAAGAATTTACTTATTAAGAGAAACACATGCCACAAAGACTCTAGCGATGGCGTCTACACCGCACCTTGTGGCGGATGTGACAAATTATACGTAGAGAAGACTTCTAGAGCTATGAAACAATACACCAGAACGCATGTTAAACTGACAATTTAAACAGTGCCTACACTATACACACGGAACTCCCACAATGTTATGAAATATGAAAGTCACTTAATTAGATATCAGACTTATTGACTGATCTTTTCCACAGGTACTGTTTAGACTCGGCTCTAATTGCTATTGCCAATCACACAAAATTCTCACCAGGATAACCCTGACAATACCTGACAATCCCTTATGTAGACTCACACCCATATATTTGACCTTGGAACCAATATATATATGTCGTGCCGAATAGGTAAAACTTGCTATTTTGGCTCAAATAGCAACGCTCTTCTTGCCGAATAAGGGAAGCGAAAATTTGTGTATGCAATAATTTCACAAAAATCATTCTGAACCTAACGAAAAAAAAAATATTTCATTGTGTTTTGTTTATCATTAAATTATTGTAAACTTACATAAAATATATTTAGTTTTATTAGGCTAAATTCAACTTAGCTTGTTATAATGAGGTTAGGTAAGTTTTCTAAGGTTCTTTTGGTACGAAATTATTAATTTCTACATTAATATAGATGAAAAAAGATATCTTTAAACGTATAAGAGAATTTTTAGAAAGGACTTAATTTTAAACGAGTTCTTGTTAATTGATCAGTTTTACCTATTCGGCAGAAATTATATATAATATATTATATATATATATATATATATATATATATATATATATATATATATATATATATATATATATATATATATATAATGTAGGTATATATTGACGGATCGTGCATTAAAATATATATTAACATGGAAACGAGATAGCACTGTGTATTTCAGCATACAACCGAGTCTTTTTAGCAAAAAAATTATAGTCAGAGATCCAATAAATGAAAATTAGACACACACACACACACATTATATTTTTTAAAAAAAATATATATATATATATATATATATATATATATATATATATATATATATATATATATATTTAGGTCACTAGAAGTTCACAAATGATGCAACTGACACACACACACACACAACCGTATAGACGGTTAAAACAATCGTTTTTTTTTTTCACTGCAGTAGCTATCAACAACATAATTGCACTAAATGCCTCATAGATGTCCTTAAACTCAATATTCACAGTCATTTACACTGCACATGCAGGAAATTTCACTGCTCAGTAATTTATATTTTTAACAGTTTTTATGTCCGTTGCATTTAAGGCGACTTTCACTGCAGCACCATTATTTTTACAGCCCTTCTGGCCATCGGGGAATCAGCCTCGCCATTCTTCCTTTAACAATGTACATTTTGTCCGGCACAGCCATAATAATGTCATTAATAAAAGACCTCGCACTGCACACCGAAGTAACTTGATGACATCCAGGGATCCACATCCCAACACTGACGTAGTCCCATACCCTACATCAGCCCTCTGGCGTGACCGAATGACGTCCAGTGACCTACTTCCTGGGTCACTCATGCGACCAGAGGCTGTGTAGTGCCCTCGGCCCGCACACGGTCCTAAGCTGATAATGTTCATTACTCACGTGTGCAGTATTGGGTTATTTGACGATATGTGAATCAATTCACAATTTACTGACCGTTCGGATTGGGTCTCTCCCTCGCTCTGTGACTGCTGACGTTTTATTGAGCACATAAAAACGCTCCGGGTCAGTCAGTTAATAAGTTAATAGCTCTAGTTGTGTCATAACCTCATCTGATTCCAATGAACAGAATTTCCTTGTCGGTAGAGTAATGTTTTTGTGCTAAACTCTGTTGTAAAATTGAGTGACACTAAAACGGTATGTAATACTGGCAAAGCTGATTCAATAGCTGTTGGATGCAGTGGATATCTTTATTATACCGCAACGTTTCGACCACACCAAGGGCTTTATCGAATTGGTGGGTGATACGCTGTCGCTATGACGACGATCCACTGATTCCAAGTGCCATTTCCTCCAAAATTAGGTTCCTAAGTTGTTTCTTGCAAATTAAGGAGTATGTACATCCTTGATATGACATAATCAAGGTTTCCAGCTTGAAAATACTGGATCGAGTCCTAATGTTTTGAAGAATAGTCACACACACACACACATATATATATATATATATATATATATATATATATATGTCGTGCCGATTAGGTAAAACTTGCGATTTTGGCTTAAATAGCAACGTTCATCTTGCCATATAAGACAAGTGAAAATTTGTGTATGCAATAATTTCGCCAAAATCATTCTGAACATAACGAAAAAAATATATTTCATTGTGTTTGTTTATTATTAAATTAATGTTAACGTATCTAAAATATATTTAGTTGGGTTAGTCTAAATTAAATTGCGCTTGTTATAATAAGGTTAGGTAGGTTTTCAAAGTTTCTCTTGGTACAAAATTATAAATTCTTACATTAACATAAATGAAAAAAATATATCTTTAAACGTATAAGAGAAAATTTTAGAAAGGACTTAATTTTAGATGAGTTCTTGCTAATTGACCAGTTTTACCTAATCGGCACGACATATATATATATATATATATATATATATATATATATATATATATATATATATATATATATCAATGAAACCAAGAAACAAGTGGTAATGAAACATTTACCAAACTGAGGCAGGCCAGGGCTCGACCCCACGACACATTGTCTCGCCTCAAGAGACAACACAACATACAGGAGGCTGAAATTAATCCTTGAGCATCCATTGCCACGAGTGTCCTCGCAACATGAAATTAGTCTAGTTCGCTAGGTTCATGTTGTTTGTAGGATCGATGGCGGAATGGAAAAAAAAATATCTTTAAACGTATAAGAGAAAAATTTAAAAAGGACTTTATTTGAAAGAAATTCTTACTAGTTGACCAATTTTACCTATTCGGCACGACATATATACTCACCTAATTGTGGGTGCAGGGGTCAATTCATAGCTCCTGGCCCCGCCTCTTCACAGTGTGTGTCTCGTGTCGAATAAGACAAAATGGCAATTATGGCTTAGAAACAGCATTCGTTTTGCCGAATAAGCAAAGAGAAAAATAATGAACTAAAAAAATCTGCAAAAACCTATCAAAATACACCGAAAATTATATATCACTGATATTAAATACATTTAAACTTGACAAAAATATGTTTAGTAACATTAGGCTAAATTAAGTATCATTAACTTTAAAAGACAGGTAAGGTGTTTAAATTAGTTCTGATGTAAAATGTAACATTTTTATTCAATTTTTAATTAAGAAAAATATAGCAATGAATGCATAGGAGAAAGTTTTCGAAAATATTTATTTTTAGGGCAGATATACATAATTGACCAATTTGCCTCATCCACCACAATAATATAATATATATATATATATATATATATATATATATATATATATATATATATATATATATATATATATATATATATATACATATATAAATTAATGCTCAATATAGCATTATGTGATATTGCAAGAGTACATCATACAAAAATGGAAATTTGAAAATTCTAATTGTCTACACAGTCATGCAAAGAACCAGCGCTCGTTATATTTAAATATATTTATATTTCATATGACGGTCAAAGGGGCAGATTTCACGCTATATCTGTTACTCGCCTCCCCACAAACACTGCAACCTGTGCTGCCACCACCTCCCCGTTTTTGTTTTCGTTAGCGTAACCGGAATGATTTCGAAAAAAGTGTCTTCGTATCCGTGTGTGACCTGTTACACTAATGTGATGTGGGTGAGATACTGTCAGAGTGACCTGTTACACCTGTCAGGTGGCCGACATATTGGTTAACAGTAGCAATAATAAGCGTTTTAAAATGAACATTAGTTCTTATACAAAAAAACGTACCTGTAAACTAAGGTACAGCAGACTTTGAAATGTTTATGTTAATCTACAAAAATCATGGAATAGATCCAACATAAGCATTCTAAATATTTACTGGAATATTCTTCGTACAATAAAGATAACGAGACACCCAAATACGATGGATGACACAATATTTAATTAGCATAGACCTTAGTCCGTGAACTAAATGCATGTATGAAATTTAAGGTAATATGCTACCCTGGGAGAGTAATAATATTTACATATATATTTTTTTAAATATTGCCCTGTGAGGAGGCCGGATCATGGACCGGCCCCGGGGGCGCTGACCCTCGGAATACCCTCCAGGTAGGTAGCGTGAATTACTAGAATGCTAGGTAGAGATGTCGGTTTGTAATATAATGAATGTGATTTACAGTGGAAGTTGGTCACTGTAGCTCTTTCCTGATTAAACAGTACTTTTGGTAGATTTGGAAAAGAAGTTGCGAAAGCTGATGGAATAGTTTGGGAAGGTACGTAGAAAAAATTATGTCATTGTAGAAAAGAGTAGATTTATAGAAGTAATATAAAGTCTTGTCACGAAAGTTTGGACATCAAACTGGAGGGAGGATGTATGGAGGAAGTTAGTGTGTTTAGATATTTGGGAGTGGGAGTGTCGAATTGAATCGTAAAATATACGAGGGATAAAAGATGTCTGGAATATTAAGGGGTGTTTGTTGGAAGAGTAGTTTATCCATGGAAACAAAGAGGTGAATGTACCAGAGAATAATGACGCCAACACTTTTATAGGGGTATGAAGCACAGGTTTTAAACGTTGCAATGAGGTCATTGGAGGCAGTGTACATGTTACGTTGAAGATCAAAATGTAGTATGAATATTTTCCAAAGAATAAGGAAAGGTTGGAGGGAGGGACGGGGCATGTAACTGCGTGTTAGATCGGGATAGAAGCAAGTGGATTTTGGATCTGAAATGGGATAACATGGAATAACATTCAAAACTTCATCTCTGACCGAATTCCTAAGTATTCAGAGAGATCTGGAAAAGCTAACCATGGGGCCAGATAAATAGGAAGAGTTTCAACGAAAACAAATCCAAAGTGAGACATATTGGGTAGAGCAGCGT
Organism: Cherax destructor; assembly: GCA_009830355.1. Lineage (NCBI taxonomy): Eukaryota > Metazoa > Arthropoda > Malacostraca > Decapoda > Parastacidae > Cherax > Cherax destructor. The sequence continues at coordinate 405 of WNWK01001669.1, read as the reverse complement.
AAAATATTAATGTAAGCTTCAAAGAAACCCACTAACCGAAATGTTAGAGGGAAAGACCTTGAAATAGTTATTAGTAATGAGTTTACTAAACAATGTATAAGTGCCAGTAGCAACGGAAATGCAGTGCTATGTCTCATAGGTATAACTACAGTGTACTCAAAGTTAGTAATTCTGGTGTACAAGATAAGGTGTTCGAGGTGCAGTTAATATATATATATATATATATATATATATATATATATATATATATATATATATATATATATATATATAAAATATATATATGTAATATATATATATATATATATATATATATATATATATATATATATATATATAAAATATATATATATATATAATATATATATAATATATATATATATATAATATATATATATATATATA